>MU204446.1:1102684-1125120 GCA_017309775.1 Paedocypris sp. Pulau Singkep
TCAAAGATACTTTTGTGCGCACAAAAACATCTAGTTTCTATATAGTTACGTGTGTGTGTGTGTGTAAAAAGAGATAAATATAAAGATACTAATTTAAAAATAGATACAGTATGTTCAATAGATACAAATGTTCAATAGATACTTTGCTGCGCAAAAAAGCATCAAGTATGTATATTTGTGTGTGTGTGTGTGTGTGTGTGTTATTTAGTGGAACGACAATGTAATACACTTTTTCTACAAAATAGTATTTCCTATTCTAATAAAATATTTAATGATATACATAACTATAATATAGTAGGGTTACTAACTGCGCATACACACACGGATCCTGAACCGTGTGTCGGCGTGTGTGTGGCGGTGAAACGGAACCGCCGTCGGTTAAAAGTAATTCATTGGTGGTTCTGTGTGTTGCGCTTTTGACAAACTATATCTAAAGTGATTGTTTGGTCGGTTCCTGCGGCTTTGTGTCGCCAGCTGAGCATAAAACCACACAGCAGAAGCTCAAAGCCCGAGTCAATATCACCAACCAGTGGATTAGATGTTGTGCTCCTCCGCCTTTGATTTGCGGAGCCATTTGATTAGATTATATAGAGTTTGGTGCATTTACTCAGTCCTAATGTCTCGGGCCGTCTCTCTGACCGCAGCGTTTGCCTGGACCAGGTGTAATCCGTGTTTTTGCCTGGATTTGCATCCTCACCAGCAGCTTAATCCCCCGACAAACACCGACAATGGCCGCCGACGAGCTACTGCTGTTCGTCTGTTAACACACAAAATCCATTTCTCCAGCAGTCAAATGAGGCGAAAACCTCTGGAGTTACATGCTTGACGGCGAGATAGAGGAACACCGCCATTCTGCTCTCATCCACTGGCTTTGTGTCCGGGGGCTCGCCAGTCCGTTGAGGTGTATTTGTAAAGTAACGTGAGTGAGTTTGTCACAGTGGTGTAAAGTGCTTGTGTAAATGTGAAAACTTTTTCGCACACTTGAGCTTGGCTGACTTTATTTTCTTTTTTTGTCTGTTTGGTAGTGCTGTCAAAGTTAACGTGTTAACGCATGCCATTTTAAATGGTAATTTGCGGTAATTATTTTTAACGAATTGACTCTGTTAGACAGACAGACACATTGATCGTCTAACCCGTGTTCCTTTTCAATTGCAAATAACTTGCTTGTCAGAATACGTGGTCGGATCAAATCGGTTCAAAAGGCCGACGCTCTAGATAAACAGACAACACTGTATTTACTTACACTTACATTTAAAAACAGACATTCTAAGCTTTATGTAGACATTTATTTCATGTTATGTGATAAGTCATGTTATGTGATTAGGTGATAAGTATTTATTAAATTACAGTTTGTTTTCAGCTGACCAAGAGAAGGCAAAACGTGCTACATGCTTTAGTTTTATTTTAAAATTGTTAATTATTAAATTATTATTATTATTAATTTTTTTTCACAAAAAAACACAATGTCCTGTTTTTGTTAAGAGTATTACCTAAAAAAATAGGTACTTCAAATTTTCAATTGATGTATAACACTTATATGTAAGACCAAAATTGACAGACAAGCAGATAAACAGACAAAAAAAAGTCTGTTTATCTTGAAAAAAGTGCCACTCGACCACGGAATGATAAAAACCAAAGAAAATATATTGCAAATTGAACAAAAATTATACTAAATTATATTACAGTATTTTAACGAGTGTTTTTTAGTGTTGAGTTTACATTAATTGACATATTACACTTGAGTAATTTAATTGTGATTAATCGAAGTGCGATTAATTAGTTAAAAATAATTAATCGTTTGACAGCCCTACTATTTTGTTCCATTATGAAGCAATTAATTTCTGTATCAGGATACAAATACTATACAATAAAGAAATGCTTTCTTGTTTTTCACATGTTTTGTTGTTTTTTGAGCCTAAATACAGTAGGGACTAAAATACTCAAGATCTTTTAAAATCGGATAATTCACAACTTTTTGGAATTGGTGACTTGTTGCAGGTAATGAAGTCATTTTTACAGTAAGGTATCCCTACTTTTACTCAAGTATTGTTTTCTGGTACTCTTTACACCTCTAGTATGTCAGTATGGCCACTAGGGGCCGTGTTGTGCTTCGCGTTTAACCATCAGAGAAGATACACACACAGTGAAGTGATCACACAAACCCGGAGCAGTGGGCAGCATTAAGGCTGGACACAACTGTGACTTGTGCAACTAAACTTTCTACAGTCCATGAGCTGTTATGTGGCATTTAAAGTTGCTTCTCAGCCACTTTTTTGATCATTTTCTTGTCTCGTCAAGCTCTGTGTCTCCTCGACTTCTCAGAAACAAGCTGAAGAGAGAGACAGAGCGATGAAGAGATACACACGTCCTCCTGAAGCAGGAAATTGCGGTTGTGTGTTTCTGCCGGTGCTCCAGACATGCACAAGGAGGACTTTTGTTATTATTTGTGTTTTCCAACAAGCCGGTGTCACGCAGGGCCGGCCCTCTCCTCCCTCAGGGGCTCTCCTCACATGTGGCCAATAAGCAGCAAACCCAAGCCAGACAGCAGAAGGAATCGTCTGACAGATGGTTTGACTGCAGGTGCATGCAAAGCTTTAGTTCATCAGAGCCGTGAAACTCAAAACGCACGTCACATCTCAACCTCCTATAGCTGATGATAAAGCTGTGTGCTTAGGAGAGGCTGGTCCTAGAGTAAAAAGGCTTTTTTTATTGAGGACTTCTTGTCATTGGTGGGGACCTCTAGCGGTACTCTAGTAAATGGACTTTTACTCATTACTTTACTAAAGTATTTTTGGATACTTTGTACTTGTACTGAAGATCAAAAATATAATCAACTTTTACTCTCTACTTTTGTGACTGACTATCTGTATTCTTTACTCTACTACTTTTGGAATGGACTTTTACCGTTACTTATTACATTGTGATTGGTTACTTTACAACTTTTACTTGTGTCTTTTTGGTGACTTGTAAAGAAATCATTTTTACTGTAAAGTATACTGTTACTCAAGTATGGTTGTCTATGTGTGTGTGTGTTTGTGGATATTGGGAGAAATCCCAATCATATCTCATAACACAAATTTGTGCCGCTTTATTGGGGTAAAATGGTGTCCTTTGTGTCCCAATTAACAGGAGTCGTTTAGCAACTTGGGATTGTCAATTAATTGTATTTTTTTAAACCAAATAATCTAACAATTATGGCAATAATTTCTTATCTTAGCATCCCGATTTTCATTATCATTGTAACATCAACACTCAACATCAATGGCGACAAACTCTTTGACCTGATGAAGTCCTTCTCTATTTGGTCCTACTAAGTTGACTTTGTCCCGAATAAGCGAACAATATTAGTCTTGTGTAATAATATTTCGTTCAGTTCTTTTCTGTTTAGCCAGAATGACACGTATCTGCCATGTTTAGTACAGATAATTCTGCAGTTAGAATGACATCAGTGTTGTGGTCCTTCTCATCCAGGTACGGATCTGTTCCACCAGAGGACCACCTTCCCCTCGCTGTCCCCCCTCACACCCTCCCGCTTCCCGGACCCCCACATGCATTACCCCAACCCTTTCAGCTACTCCACTAACTCGTCCAGCAGTGGCATCGGGGGTCTGAGCGTGACAGGCCTGCCCACCTCCAGGGCCTACCACACCTACCTGCCGCCCCCCTACCCCGGGAACCAGAACCAGAACTCCCACTTCCAGACCAACCCTACGCCGTACCACCTGTACTACGGCAACGGAGCCAGCTCCTACCAGTTCTCCATGGTCCCGAGCAGCGGCTCAGGGGGTGACAGGTCGCCCACCCGGATGCTGACGTCGTGCACGGCCACCGGGGGCAGCGCTGGCGGGAACAGCCTGCTGAGTGGCAGCCTGGGCAACCAGAGCGATGGCGTTGATGCTGATGGAAGCCACAGCAACTCTCCCACGGCCATGAGCGCCTCTACTCGCATGGACGAGTCAGTCTGGAGGCCTTACTGAGACACGGTGAGAACCCCAACAGCTCTACCAGCCCACAAGCCAAGTGTGTGTCTGATTTTTTAATCTGTGTGTGTCTATTGCAGTTGACTTTGGGTGCGGGACCGGGATCCTGTGATGCTTTTTCTCTCCAAACGGACCTGAAGGAGACCACCCGAGCATTTGTACATAACAGAAGACGTGATCATCCGATTCGTCAATGCAACGATAAAAACTATAGTAATATATCAACGTCTTCAAAGCTAGGAAACCCAAAGTTAAATCCTTCCTGCCTGGAAACAATCGCCAATTAGCCTTAATGAAGCCGACCTGCCTGAGCGCTGGATTTCCCAGAATGCCCTGGGAAGGACAAAGACTGTTGTTGCCGGAAGATTCACAAACTTCGGGGCTTTTAATTTGTAAATGTGCCGCACAATCACACGCAGGGACTTTCCTCGCGATCCATTTGGCACGTTCATAAATTCTGCAGTTGTGAATGAAGATGTGTCAACATCATTAGCTGAAATTAGCTGGAAAGCTCCGGGATCAGCGTATTAAAGTGATATCCATGTCGTAACGATCAGATTTTTATTGTGACATTTTTTTATTTGTACTGCGAAGTTAGCGCCTTCTTGTAATAACACACAGCGGCGAGAAACGTTCTTGATTCATCCTGCAGCAAAACTGTCATTTTTCGGATTTCCGCGGATGTTGTCGCCACGGTCGATTGACATTTTGATCATCGGACTTTATCGGAATTTTGCCATATCAGTCACAATAACTCCTTATCAAAGACTATTAGTCAAGTTCCATTTATTAAAAAAAAAACGTCTGAAATCCGCGTGTGATTGAGAGGAAACCGTGACGTCTCATGTCTAGTTCTGAGAAGTGGCCGCGGATTCATCAGCGTGTTTCTTCTTCCTCTTCACACCGTGAACAACCGATTGGTTTTATTTGTGAATGTGTGGAGACTCGTCTTGTTTGCCCTGCTCAGTCTTTCTCAGTGTCGGTCGCGGTTTACGACTTTCACGCCGTCTCCTCGGGCGATTGTGGTGTGTTTGAACTCAGATTTACGGTTTTTGTAGCCTTTTTGTAATTTATTTGAGCCAAAGCGCTGCCTGTTGCGGGAGTTTCGGGGTCGGAAGCATTTCACGTACGGTATTTTTTTTCGTTCCGGTTTCCTTTTCTGTTTCTTTGTTGGAGCATCTATTGTAATATTGGAAATTGTGCTACTGTAATATATTCCTCCTAAATTATGCAACGTGTAATGTATTGTCTCTCGATGCAGCTTCGATGCACTAAAAT
Organism: Paedocypris sp. Pulau Singkep; assembly: GCA_017309775.1. Lineage (NCBI taxonomy): Eukaryota > Metazoa > Chordata > Actinopteri > Cypriniformes > Paedocypris > Paedocypris sp. Pulau Singkep. Next base: position 1,107,943 of record MU204446.1, read on the forward strand.
GTTAATTTAAGGATTTTTGCAGATGGAGTTTCAGACCATATTCAGCCATTTTGCCCGGAAGGCCTTACACGCCAAAGAATCCAACCGTCCCATTGTGGCTCCGTGTCTCCAAAGTGTGAAAAATATGTTGCTGTAAGCACCTACATCGCCAGTTCATTTATCCGCCTTGTTCTCCGAGGCGCGGGAACCGGAGACAATAATTGGGCCCGTTTGAAAGCAGATCGGACTGGATTATTTGAATAACAAAACCACGCACAAGCTCCTACAAGGCGTGTAAAGTGGCCATGACACTCGCCGCCGACGTAAGCAGATATTCCCCAGGTTTTTTCCCAAGCTCACACCTGCCGCCATCACCCGAGGCCCGGCAGCGCAGAAAGAGCTGGAGGAAGATGGATGGGGATCTGCTTTCAGAGCCGGTCCTCCAGGCCTTGCTATCCAAGCTCAAGTGCCGCGTTTCAGCCTGATTCATGGCGGCTTTGATGCCTTTCTATTTGTTCCACGTCCCTTTCTAGTAAGAAGTCGGACACCGCAGGAAAGTTTCAAGCGCGGCTCGAGTTTCAGACGGGGTCGTTTCTCCGCATGCAAAGGCTTCTGGGTAACGTGTAGGCGGGAAATGTCTCGTCCGGTGATCCAGCTCGTGAAGATGAGTGTGCGTTTAGGCTTTACTTGTGTTTTACACAATTTTGTTGGGCCCGATGACGAATCTCGAGTAGGTTTGTTGTAGTCGTTGTAGTATTTGCACTGATGCGCCGACTTTCAAATTTTCCAGAGGTATAAAATCCAGGTAAACTTGTAAAGTGATTCCAGTACTGGTTCTGTTCCTGTAGAAACAATTGGGTCCAACGTGTGCATGGTTTTGAAGATATTAATGGAGATTAGTGCTAATGCTAATGGCGATTAGCATTATGCTAACGAGGTAAATAGAGTTTTGTCCTTGCTTGTGATCCGACTGGAACCGACGTCCCGTGCTTTTGTACCAAAGATTCCGTGTGAGCAGCACAACACACTCCTGTTCAGAACAAATTGTGTATGTGTGTTTTTTTTTATTCCATCTATGTTGTAATGTTGGTACCTGTTTGTGTTTGTATTACGCATTTTGTTTCAAAATCAGGTTCTGCTTGTGATTTCTGGATGATATTGTTCTGCCAATCATTTTACAATGCCTTAAACAGCTAAATTAAATTCTAAATACTCCAATGGTTTCCTTCGTGTGAGTCTCATTTTTCATGATTTGAGATGGTTATCGTTGACAATAATTGTGATTTTGTACCACAATCATACTACTGTGGATTTCCTCTGGGTCTCCGTTTTTCTCCCACAATTCAAAAACCATTCACGCGGCACCAATCCAGTGGGTGACACGCCTCAGGCCCAGAGATGCTGTGATTGGCTCCAGCTCCACGTGACCCAGAAATGGAAAATTGGTTCCGAAAATGAATGAACTGACTTCCAAGTATAAAAAAAGTGTGGCACCAAAACATAAGACAAGTTCAGTTTTCACACTTGCCACAATGCAGATGCTGCATGACTTCAACTGCAAAAGATGTGTGAAAATGCGAGGCTAGCTCTCACCTCGCAGACCGGATAAAAATACAATATTTTCACACCTCTGTTTGTGTGTGAGTGTGTGTACAATACAATGCAGTTGCATCTAGTGCACATCACTAATCCAAAATTAAACAGTAATAGAGTTAAACTAAAGAAAAAGCTGAATAAAACATATTATGCTAATTGCCATCAACTTTATAATGCTTTAATATTCCTAGGTATTAATTTTATTATTCTTATATAAAGTATATTTTTTTAATAAATTGACCTGACTTGCTTTGTTGTCTTCTGGTGTTTGCTTTAGAACAAGGGTGGGCAAACTTTTTGATTTGCGGGCCACAATGGGTTCTAACATTTGACCATCGGGCCGTACCCGGAGCAGATTGATGGAGTGTTGTGGAAACCTCTCCTCACTGGAGAAAAAAATACACATCTTGGGATATGGAGGGAATATGTGCTTTAATTCCAATGAAAAGTTTTACGGATTTACGGTCCGGATTAAATTGTTTAACAGGCCACATGTGGCCCCCCAGGCCTTAGTTTGCCCATGTCTGCTTTAGAACATACAGTAGAAGACTCGCAGTAAAACTCTATGAATTGCTCTATGAACTGAAAACCACACTAAAGAGATCCACAACCCACAAATTTACCATTTTACAATGTCTCCATTATTAGACTCAAGCAATTTTCAGGAGATTCTTTATTTTATTAGCAATGCAGTACAAAATTAGGTAATAATACCGGGTGCACACAATTAGGTAGTGAGTACTTTTTTCTTTGTTCTTGAGAGTTAAGGTGAGTTAAGTATTTTTTAAATGTCGTGAAGGTGGTGGAGATTCTAGAAGGAATGGAAAAATGTATCCACCAGAGAAAGAAAAGAATGAAAGAAAGTGAGATTTCCAATATGGCCACTATCAAAATTGTGCTCTGTCTTTGACCATACATGAAGTTACACACACACACACACACATACCCGGAGCAGTGGGCAGCCTTAAGCCGTGGTGTCTCCATGTGCGTTTCCATGTCTTGCCCAATGACCAGCAGAACTGGGATTCCAACCTGCAATCTTATGGACACAAGTCCGAGTCCCCAACCGCTGGAACACAGTGAGCAGCTGAACGAGAGACAGCTCCAGATTTTAATCCTCAATGCAGACGAACCACGAAGCGCCAGACTGCAAGAATAACCCTGTACCAGACCCTTGAGGTATGAAGGTCCAAGACGGGTAAAAGTGTTGAAGGTTATGACTTTAGACTTTACATAGCAATGGCCTTTACCTCTTTGATTCTAGCAGCAATCAGCTTGGCCATTATTGCTTAGCAGCAACTGGTAACCAGTGTAAGGAGACAAACAGTGGATTGACGTGTCTGCTTTTAGAATTTTGTGTACTGGATTTGACCAACATACACCATGAAGTGAACACACAGAAACCCCGAGTAGTGGGTAGCTGACACTACCAACTGGGGAGCATGTGTGGGTCAGTGTCCTGCTAAAGGACCCTCCATATGTAGAACCTACCAGACCAGGATTCTGTCTTGCAGGTAGGACCAATGGGGGGCTACCGCTAGGTCACAACCGCCCTAGCAAGTGATGTTAATATTGGTCTTGAGGAGGGCTGTCAGGACATCTCAAGATGTGCAATTGTGGCGGTCTTCTGATCTGAAAAAATGTACTATTTCACTATTGGACTTCTTACCTCATCTTTATGGTACAGGAATGTTCCCCCACGTGTTATCTACAATCTGAGAAGGAATGACGCTGTGTAACGAGAATTAAACTCTCTTACAAGAACGTTCTCCTGTTCAGCTACTTTCTGGTGGAACTGCTACTTTCAGATTGTAAAAAATTGGTAAGTAAAGTGGGCTTCCTTCATATGGTGAGAACTTTTAAGTTAGGTAGTCGTGTGAGAAGCTCAGTAACCAGGGGAAGAGTTCTGCTGAGGTAGCTTGGCCATTTTGGATGTCCCCAGAACACCTCGCAGGTGTCGTGCTTTGGACCCAGAGACTGTTCCACCCAGTAGGGATGAAGAAGACCCCAGACACAATGGAGGGACCTTGTCTCGGGCTGGTTTGGCAAAAGCCATGGTGTTCCACTGAGGAACTGGAGGAAGTACCGGTGTTGGTCTTGGTGTTCAAGTATCTAGTGTCCAGCTTTGTATTCGGTAGCCTCTAGTTTAATTACAAGATGAACATGTCAGTTGTAATCTAGTAGTAGGGAGTTGGACCTGCCACCCAAGCATTGCAGGTTCGATTTCCTGTCCAGCTGGTTCTATAACCATATGTCCCAGGGCAAGACACTGGCCCCCATATACCCCAACACTATGACTTAAGGCTGCCCACTGCTTCGGGTTTGTGTGTGTTCACTTTATTGGAAGCTCATTTATTTTCTTTCTATTCTTTCTCGTTTCATATATTGAGGAGAAGTTAGAAAGTTAGAGAGTGGAGTTCTACTACTGTAACGTGCCCTTGTTTCTGGGACTAGACTTGATCTTTCTGTAAATGTCATACGTTTTTAACAGGTCTGACCACCTCGGTCTGGCTGGGACTCTTGATTATGAAGCTGAAAGAATGAGCATCCTTTTCTGATGAACTTCAGAAGGATTTCCATGTAGTCCTTTGGCAGACGTTATTCTTCTAAGCCAAGTGACGAGAACGGAAGCCGCTTTTAATAAGAAAGTCTTTATTAACGGATGTTCACCAGTCCTGGTCCGTGACATCTTTAAGAACATAATGGTCTGAGTGAATGACAGACACTAAAGATCTAAGAACCATTCACAAAAGACCCTTGTAGGCCAGACCACCCGGAGAAATTATCTTTAGTTTCTGTGGCAATCCAGATGATGTGGATTTGTCTGTCTTCTCTCTCTCTTTTACTGTCCGTCTAATTATCTGTTTTTGTTTGTCGACCTCTCTCATCCGCATGAGCAAATGTATCCATCTGTCTGTCTGTCTGTCTGTCTATCTATCTATATATCTATCTATCTATCTATCGATCGATCTATCTATCGATCTATCTATCTATCTATCCATCCATCCATCCATCCATCCACCCATCCGTCCGTCCATTTGTCTATAACAATCTGTTCATCTACATTTTTCTGTATGTCTGTCCTTCTATCCATCATGCAGTTTTTCTACCTCCGTTCATTTTTATTTGTGGGTTCATCATTCTACCTATACATTCATCCATCTATCCATCTTTCTTTCGCTGTATTGTTCTGCCTGTTTGTCCATCCTTCAATCAATTTATCCATTATTCAATCTGGCTTTTGTCTTTTTGTTTCAGTCTGTCTATCCTTCCATCCATCTCTCCACAGGTCTATCCGTCTGCATAAGTGCACACTAAAACTTAATTTATCAAAACCCAATGGCTTTGTAGTCACAGCCTTGAGAATGAGACTCATAGGATCGATTTGTACTCAGATTTAATTATGTGGAAGTTCTGATAAAGCCACTCAGGTCGTCCTTTATAAATAGAGAAATGAAAAACAGAAAGGCGAACCTCTGCGTTCTCATGAAAACCACTTCCTGGTTCACAGGGGAGATGCTCGCTCTTGTACCTGCGTCCATGCGGAAGCCATTAGGTCCGTGCTGACCTCCGTGAGAAGCGGCCTGGAACCAGTTTAGTCCGTGATCCCGGGACTGTTGATTCAACTGAACCGGAGAATAACAGGAGATGGATGGGAAAGGGAGACTGTGTCCAACATCACGGTTCCCACACAGAGACCGTGAAACGCGGACCACAGGGAGCAGAAAACAACGGTCCTTCTCACAGACCCGCTTTCACCAGCACGAGGGAGACCCCGCGATGACGTCACATGACAACCAACTACAGGATCCCCTTGACTCACAAAACGTATTGAAAGCAAATGTAAACTATTCTTGTTCATGTACACATAATTGCACTTGAATTACCCGTACATGACAAAAAGTGCTGATTACGGCAAATTACTTAGACTAACAAACGATTACTAACAAATCTTAGAATTATTATAACATAAAATATAATTTGAACCAATAAATACGTTTTTGGTATTTTATAAATATCACAAATAATACTTAATATTTGTTTTCTGATCAAATACCAATAATTCTGAATTATTGTACCATTTGTTTATAATTATTTGTATTTAATATTCGCTGCAATTATGCCGTTATTAAAGGATTTTTGTAAAGTATAAATTTTTATATACATTTGCATTCACATGCTGTATATTGAATTAGAATATTGAATTGTGTCGCAATCTCGCAATCTTTAAGTCAAGCGTTATTTTTGCTATATTTTTGTATATATATATATACAATGGCTCAAACAGATAGAAACACACGCGTTTTGCATGATGCTTGCTTTATCGGTCATCATTCGACGAACAGTCGGCTGACCTGAGCATTAAACCGCGTTTCATCCGGATTTGATGTTTTTCACGGAGCCTCTCGTGTGACAGCAGAATAATCTCCACCTACAGGAATAAACTCAAGGTCAGACCAGTTCCCAGAAAGCCTCATGAGAACAAGCTGCGTTTCTCACATAAAAATGACGTGCAATCAAACTCAAGAATAGATATTGTTTCCTGCAGAAGCCGCGGGATCAGATTCTGGCATATGAACGGATGATTTGGGGGGAGACGAGGCTGAGATCAGGGGTTTAAACCCTCTCACACCCCCTCGTCCCTACACGCTTCACAAGAGCTGGGAAATTATCGCTGACACAGACAAACGATGGGAGCTCTAGATGTGCGTCCTGTTGGGAAACAAGGAGTTGGATGGATAGATGAATGGAGAGGCAGAAAGATAGACAGACAACAAAATAATTACATAATGGATATGGATGGATGGATGGATGAGTGGATGGATGAGTGGATGGATGGATGGACTGACGGATCAACAAACAGACAGACAAATGGAATGACAGATATTTAGAGGCAGAAGATGGATGAATAAATGGAGTAGACAGGGTAAGGAGACAAATAGAGAGAAGTACAGGCGGAAAGATTGAAGGACAGCTAAAAAGAAACACACAATGGTAGGATGGAAGGAGGGAGAAAAGAAAGTACAGGCAGGAAAATACACAGACAAACTGTTGGACGGACAGACAGATATACGTGAGGATAAATGGAGACAAATAGTTGGAGACAAAAAGATAAAAGATCAATGGATGGATGGATGGATGGGTTAGGGCTAGGATAGATAGATAGATAGATAGATAGATAGATAGATAGATAGATAGATAGATAGATAGATAGATAGATAGATAGATAGGTAGGTAGGTAGGTAGGTAGGTAGGTAGGTAGGTAGGTAGGTAGGTAGGAAGATGAATCTATCCCTCTGTCCATCCTATCTACTCTGTAAAAAATGAAATCATGACAAGCCAAACATCTTGAAATTACACAATAAATCTTGGGTTATAATAACTATCTTAGAATTAAGAGTAAAAGATTAATTTGCTTGTTTCACTAAAATGGGTGGTTGTATCAAGCGTCTTACCAAGTGTTCTCACCCTATTGGTAGATATTTTTACATTTTTTGCTGTGTATGATTAGTGAAAGATGATGGATGGAAGGATGAATGGAAGCAGGGAAAGGGAGAGAGTAAAAGACAGACAGAAAAAAGAGGGACAGATTGAAGGATGGATAAATAGATAGAGAGAGAGAGAGAAAGAGAGGTGATAAATGGATGGAGTAAGTGAGAAAGCAAAAAGGCAGACAGACGACTAAACAGACAGACTGATGAAAAGAGGCAGACAGATTAGCAAACATATATTTACGCTTTTACAAATCCAAGGCCTTCACATCTCCTCCCCGAGGCTGAAACAGAGACGTGTCTGTCAGCTCCTCGAGACGTAACGGCTCAGATAAAACACAGGAATGCGAGTGTTTTCCTCTGAAAGACGGAGAGAATAGATGAGGGGTTTTTCTCTGAGATGACAGAGCGGAGGAGGATCACACGGAGCGTTAATACTGCAGATTACTCCCCCAAACATCCTCTTCACAGCTCACAGATCAAGCCTCACTCACTAAAAGCCGGATCCTTTGCGTGGGTTTCCTCTGTGTCTCCGGGTTCCTCCCAGAGTCCGGATGCGTCCTGGAGAATGAATGAATATGAGAAGTCTATAGGTGTGAGTGAGAGTGTGAATGTGTGTGTCTGTTTGTCCTGCTCTGTGATTGGTTTGTCAATGTGTCCCGCCTTCAAAGACAGAGCTGCTGTGATTGGCTCCAGCTCATGACAGGTCAATGGATTTGGTAGTGGATGGATGGTAATTGAAATAGAAAGATACTTTCGAAGATAATTTAAATGAGAAGAAAGGGAGGGACATACAGGCAGAGAGAGAGAGAGAGAGAGAGAGAGAGAGAGAGAGAGAGAGAGAGAGAGAGAGAGAGAGAGAGAGAGAGAGTAAAGGGCATTTACTGTTTCTGAATTTGAGACAAACTGTCATATCTAGATCTTAAAGTTTATTTCTGTGGTTTAATATGCATTCAGGATCGTTGCATGCCATGAATTTGGACGAGGTTTTGACAACATTGGCGGTAAAACATGCATAAATATAAGATAGAAAACCAAATTATAACGTCTTGAAATGTACAAGACATAAACTAAATGTCCACTGAGACGTAAACACTTCCTCTTGGACATTTTTCTCTTCCAAAACAACGGTGTAAACAACATGACAAAGAGAAGGAAAGATAAACAAGTGCCCGGTAACGCTTACACACACACACACACACACACACACACACACACACACGAGTGAACTGTTGCGGTTCTGCTCTTTGGCCGCCAGGGGGCGCAGACGAGCAGGACTGTAAGCTGCCAGATTTAAATATGTACTGTGTATACAAATGATTGACAGTAACATTTGGATTACCTAGTTAAATAAACTTTATTAAAATAAAATAAAAATAAAAATGCAAGAAACTAAATAAAAAAGCAAAAACTGCTAAACATAATAATAAAAATAACTTTTTCTTTTTAAAGTACTACTTTTGATCGCTGTATTGAAAAAGATCTGTCTTTAACAGTCGTGATATAAGTGAGAACGGTGTCGGAGGAGAAGATGGTACTAGTAGCTTTTCTGTGAGGAGCGAGGGACCCGACTCAAGGAAATGAGTGAGCACCATGGGTCTTCACCAGAGACCTTCTCTTTCAGAAAACACTGCTCTGGTACTTACACAGCTGCGCGGAGGAATGGTTTTACCATTTGCTTTGACACTCCATCCTTCAGCCAAAAGAAATAAAAACGGACAAGTGTGTGAGTCCAACAAAAGTATGTATTACATATTTCATATGTGGACCTGGAGGGCGGGATTGAGTTCCCGTGTGTGTGTGTGTGTGTGTGTGTGTGTGTGTGTGAGCAGATTTCGGTCTGTGGGGGCCAAAACACCAAGTTCATATACTAAAGTGGGGACCCGTGATCCCTTGTGGGGACCTTTGGCTGGACAAGTGTTTGTGACATTCTGGAAATGTTAAGCATCTCTTTATTTCTCCATAGAAGATAATAAAAAGGCACAAAGATCAAAGTCAAAAGTCAAAGAACGTTTTAATAATATAAAACATTAATAACATTATAATAATCATTTTAATAATATTAATAGAACAATAAATAATAATAATAAGATTAATAAAAAACATGTTACATCAGCCTTGCTCTCTGATGAGCCTTGCTCATTGTGATAATCTCACAATAACTGTGACGTAGCCGAGCGTCTCACTCAGGTTGTACTTTTGTGCGTAAACATAATGAAACGGCACAGACACTGTTCTCAACACTCTCTCTCTGTAATGTTGTTCTTATAAAATAACTTTGCACTTTATCTCTCCGTGTCTCGTCTATTCCACCTGCATTACCTTTCTCTGCCACCGAGTGTCGCTGTTTGACAATTAATAAGTGGAGCTTCGCAACAAAACGTGAGGTCAGCTCGTCCTACGTGACTCGTCCAGAAGTAAAGTCTCCGTAACCGTGTTAGTTCTCTAAAAGTGGTTTTTTTTTATTATTATTTGTTTACTGACGTGCTTGAGGAAAAACTGTTTTATACGCCTGGACACTCCTGCATATTAGTGGTAAAGATTAACATTTTTGTCGCTACAACATTTGGCCTATCGCATAGTGAAATAATTTAGTTTAGAGAGATGATAATCTCTCGGTATGCCCTTTGTAAAACTTTAGAACTCGTATAACTTTTTGTTAAGTTTCGTAAGTAGAGGTACTGTAGTTTTCACGGGACTCGAGTAAATCATTTGTGGATCCTCTTGAAATGGCTTTTTGCCACTAGATGGCACTGCCAGCTCACCTGCGCATTCTGCCACTCTGGACATATCAGTGGAATTGCTAACTGCAGTCAGCTATCCTTGAATTTTCGAAGACTTTTTATTCTGTGGGAACTTTTATAACTTTCTATGCCACGCCCCTTTTAGATTATAGTGGTAGATGAAAGAATGAAGCATGAATGATGGAATAATGGCATGAAGAATGAATATTTTTTTTTGTTTTGTGAATTTATATCGCACTTAATGGTGTCACTTCAATGTGTTCACTTGTGGTTGAGAGATTTAGCTCCACTGAACGCTCAACGCTATCAACCTCAAAATCCAAACGCCCATAAGAGTTTGTGCATTATTAGATGTAGAAATAGCCAAAACTCGCTAAATGTGCACCCAAAACTAGCAAAAAGACTGTACGGATGTCAAATGCACTTCTAGTAACAACATTCTTGAAATTGTAGCTCAGGTGTTTCAGAGCATTTGTGAATTTTTTTTTTAACTTTATTTAAATAAATATTGGTTGGAATACACCAAGGAACACTCTCGACAGACAGACAGGCAGACAGACAGAATCTTCTATTCTTCTAAGTCTTCTGTTGAATGTCTTCCTACTGAATCGCGACATGTAGAAAATCAAGTCATGCAATAAATATTTTATTGTGATTTTATAATATTAACAGTCATATTGGTAGTGTGATGTAAACTTTGGGGCACGCCTGTCTTTTTGTCCACTGCGCACGTGCGAAGTAACAACGACCACTAAAATGACCACTAAACCATGACCTGACACTAGGCCACTGCTGTCTTAAGTTCATTTTGTAAACATCATGAAGTACTGTACGCAAACTCCATCATGAATTACACAAACCTTAAACATAATATTGTAATAAAGTCCAGTTTTCACTTCTATACAAAAGTTCAGTTGATTTTCTTTGTGCGTGCGTGTGTGAGTGTGTGTGTTCGGGGTTCCACATATTTCTAATTACATTATATGAGTCTTGTAAACAAACGTCAAAGAGAAGTCTCTTACTGGTTGGACGCTTTAATCATTCCGTGAGTGCAATGCTTTATTCTGCCACTAGAGTGCACTAGAGTCTTATCTCGAAAACCCCGACAAGTTGCGGTAAAGACACATTAGAGATGCTATTTTAGCTCATTATTAGAAATTATTATAAGTAAATTTTCAGAAATTATACGCTACATCTGGAATTATTGGAATTATACTTTACAATCCATCATTTCAGTGAAAAATATCGACATGTACGTACATCTGGATATACTGGATATACTGGATATACATTTTGTATAGATAGTCAAATAATATGTAGAACTACGTGTCAAATACTGTAAACAAGGTGAATTTTGTATCCCGAGATTCTACACGTGCGCATGTATACTGTATTTACGTGTGTCATACTATGTATTTGTTTTATGTCTGTATGAGGATTACATCCGTCTCAAGGGGAAAAGCAGATCGAAAAATGATGGAAGTGCCAACTTTCACTCATCTATTCAAATCTCATTAATATATTTCTGTTGAGTCCCTACACTCACCTCACTCTATTCCTTTAATAAACAATCATCCTATTATAATATTTTTCTTCCCATTATTAATTAATTCATTCATAAATACAGTATATGTAATACTGTAATATTATTATCATTATACTATAAACGTAACGTTTTTTTTTTTTTTTTTACAATAAATGGGCATACAAAGAGAAAGGATGATTATTCTCGATTGATTAAAACTTAATATTTTAAAACTTTAAATATTTCACCCTCAGTTAAAATGTATCCTGTCAAAATTATACAAGTTAGAATTATGGCCATTCTTCAAAAGAAAAACATAGATTAAATCATGCTTCAGCATAAGAAAAAGTTACAAATTGAAATATAATTTAATTAAGTAATTTATACAAGTGAATGCAGCTGTAGTGCTGGGATCTTTAGTTTGTGTATTATCAGCTATTTATTTTATTTTTGTTGCATTCGAGCTCATTGTCTTGTTTTTTCTTTACATGTTGCAACTCTATGCCCATTTATTTTATACTTGTTTTAACACCGCAATATGGCTTCGGATCCTACGTTCTTACACTATTCCACATTTTACAGGATTGAACTAGGCTACATTACATTTTATTAATTTTTTTTAATGATTTTTATTACTTCATAAATCACGACTCTTTCCTACAGGAAAGCACGTGAAGGTTCAGGTGCTTCACGTGAAGATGTTAGTAATGATATCTGCGAACGTTACTCACATTTTACCAAAACGATCCGCGACTACTTTAATTACGCATTTATTGATTTACTGAAAATGTATATCCGGTTCTTTGGGACTTTTTAAACGGAACCGAACCCGCTGCCCAAACAAAAAAGAGCGTCTTTGCCGCAGAGCCAATCAGGCGGCTATATTCCGCAGAAGGCGTAGCGTAATGCACAAAGTCCCGCCTTGTCGTGACGTCACGCAGGCTCCTACCGACCTGCCTTTAGCTTAGCTTGTCTTACTCCTCCTCACTCACCCGGTTGTTTTCGTCGGCGTTGTATCGTGTGATTACTCGGGCGGGTGATAAGGCAGGACAGGCGAACGGAACGCGGAACACTCACCCGAGTTCCGCCGCTGACTTACTCGCGCGGATCTTCAGACGAAGCGGCAGTCATGGGCTCCAGAGCTTCATCGCTACTCAGGGAAGAGGATATTGACGAGATAAAGAAAGAAACGGGATGTGAGTAATATACGTTACACATGTAAAAGTGTATTGTTGACTTTCGGTCACATTTGTACTAGACTTAGCGGAAGTGTAAAGATGAGAAACATACACAAATGCTGTACATTCAACCGTTATCATCCCGTTTGTACACACACACGTGTACATGTATAGATCACAATTCAGTTGTGTGTACACACTAAGCATATGATAAACATACATAATCACGTTTGTTTATTTCCCCACACATATACAAATATATACACACCCTTGAAAATACATTAATGTGTATCATCATAGCACCATAGTATAGTGTGTATCACGTGTACGCATACAATAGTACTAATATATAGCATATCACGTTCATACATGAACACATTAGTATACTTACACACATACATTTATTCACACTCGCACAAGTCATGGCTCCGCATAAGTACGCGTCGCTTAAGTTTGCTTAATAGTCTTCGGTCTCGTTTTTATTCCCATTCTAAAGGTTGGGAAACTACAGTAGTTTGACTTCGGATAAGTGCACACTGCTGAGGCGCGCACACACACACACACACACACACACACACACACACACTACAACAGTTCAGGACGCGGTGGTCAAATTTTGTTTGTGGTCAAATTTTTTTTGAATGTCGCCCAAAGGCTTCGTTTTGATGATTGAAATGGAGGTAAAGAGTAGTGCGGGTGTAGTCTTGTAACCTCTCCACTTCGGAGTAGCGCACACTCCACTTAAAAAATAAAAAATAGAAAAAAATATAAATAAAAATAGAAATAGAATTAAGTGCATGTTTAGGTTCTGTCCCCTGTATATTTACAAGTATATCTTTGTGTGTGTGTGTTTGTGTGTGTGCAGGTATACATACATGCCGTTGTGCATAAACGTATAACATATAATACACACTTAAACACACGCTTGTATTTTCACACACACACACACACATAAGGTCATTCATTCATAAACGAAGGTCGCCGGTAACAGATCTTGTTTTTCCTGCGTGTCTGATGACGAGGATGCTTGAAGCGGCTTGTGTGTGTGTGTGTGTGTGTGTGTGTGATGCGTATCTCTGGTGTTCAGCGGGGGTTGCTGATACCCTTATCACAGATTGTTGCCAGGACAGGCTTCAACTCCAGATAAAGTCTGTGTGAGAGTCCATGACATTGTCCGTACAGATTCCAAAACCTGGAAAATACCTCTGCAAGGAATCTACGCACGACAAATCTGCTTCAAGTCACGTGACAGACAAGGAACAGATGTGGTGTTTATTGTGCAGTGTCAGAAAGACTTCTTCATCACTTTAGATACTTTAATTGTCACTCATCATTAGGGGTACAGATTGGGTGGTAGGAACGTGTTCCTGGTCGTTTCCATGGTAACGAGTTGTAAAGAATCACTCAGAGAACTTGTTCCCCCACTGGGATTACGGTAATTTTTTTACTGTAACTAACACTCACCTGAATATTTTTTGCTCCTCTTTTTTTGCCGGAAGATTCAGTACCATTTTTGCTTTGAAAGATGTTTTTTACTTTCAAATACATGTTTTGATTTGTCTCGATTTGTGTCAAGTCAGATTGAATGCTCAGACACTCGGCTGGTTCTTTTAGAGCTTGCGGTTTTTCTGATGCAAAGGACCTGATTTAAATGTAAAGCTGTGCAGATGGAGTTTGAACGACGACTGTGACGATGCTAGTTTCAATTTAGTCAAATTAGATTCGATTTGACTTGTGTCAGTGGCACATAGTGGCAATTCTGCTAGATTGAATTAGATTCCAATTTAGTGGGGATTCTGCTAGATTAGGTTAAACCTTATTAATTCTAGCTTATATTAGATTCAACATTATTGTCAACTTTGCTTGTTTTTTTAGATTTGTTAGAGAAAGTGTTTGAGCATTTTCTTTGAATATTTGTTCGATTTCCTTTTTCCAAATGTTATTGTAAATGTTTATCTGTGTGTGTAGACTAGAGTTTGTAGCATTAGAATTTAGAATTTCTAGACTAGAATTTCCTGCATTCTGACGACTGTATTGATTAAAGCCGGAATTACGGATTCACTCGGATTCTCACGGTGTGTTGCAGGAAGACGTTTTGAGACGAGCCGTGCCAGTTAAACTTTAAATTAAACAAGTTATTTCTTAACTAAACGCTTGAGTTCTTTTGAGCATATGATTGTGTGAGCAGTTTGTTTCAAACTCTCCTTTTCTCCTTTTCACAGAAAATAATTCCTATTACATTTCTTGATTACATTTTAGTGTTGTTTATATACTATCCACATCACTGGGAAAAATGTATGTTATTTGGCGATAAATAAGTATTATTTAAAAAAAAAATCATTGAATTAAGTGTTAAAAGCCAGTTCCCCATTTTGTGTGTGTTAAAAATAACAATATAGTGTATATCACTGAATAAAACAACTCATACAAATTACTTAATTAAAAACCATATAATTTAAATGTAATGGTAGGAAATTATATCTTGTGCACAATGTTACTCAAATTTTACCTTATTCATATTAAATAATATAAATGTATATATGTATATAATTATTATATATATTTATTTATGATTATTAACATAATTTATTAAAAAATGTGCTTTTTAATACATTCATAAATACCCACACAGAAAAATATATGTTCATACAGCCGTGGACATACTCAAGTGTAAATGCTTAAGTATTTTACACTTCAATCCTTATGTGTAAATGCAGAAATGATTCCGAGCCTCTGATTAGATCACTTTTCTGCCGTAAGAAATGACTGTAAGTTACTGTAAATCCTCCCGAAACGACGCTTCGTCTCTAATGAATCTGTGTGTGTGTGTGTGTGTGTGTGTGTGTGTGTTTCAGTCTCCCACAGTCAGATCACTCGACTCTACAGCCGCTTTCACAGTCTGGATAAAGGAGAGAACGGCGGCCTCAGGTAACTCCCACAATGCTTCACTCCGCTTGAGTAATGCCGATCGAACTTTAGCCGCTTCAGGAAGCCACTGTTGCGCAAGATATCATGTCTGTGTGTTCATCTGCTCGACGTCGCGTTAATAAGTTAATGGCTAGCTCGCGCTTCAAACACTAAAACTCGTTTGCCGCCATTAAATAGCTAAAAATACACTTTCACTGTCCGTTTCTGTGGTTATGGCCGGTGTGAGTTCAAGGACAGTTGTCGGCACGCTCTGAAGTGTGTTTCCGCTTCAGGAACCCTCACACACATCTGACCTACGTCAAGGTTGTTTTGTAAGAAAGGTTTCTTGAAAAGCTAAAAATAGCCCCGGACTCGGGCAGCTCGATCCGTCGCCATGGCTACCCTGTTCGTTTGACACACACCTTTGAATGAACACTTTGGATACCTGTGTCTTTAATTATGTCATCTTTAGTAATGAATGATGTGAAAAGTTGCTGATAAATACTAACAGCGAATAATTCATGCTTGTACTGTAGTCACTATTCTTCTTTAATACGCCCACTTTGTAAACAATACTTTTACAAAATGTCCCCACAAGTGACCATAGGCCCCACTAAATATAAAAACCTAGTACTTGTGTCCCACTTTGACCTAAATGTCAGTACATACACACACACACACACACGCACACACACACACACACACACACAAAAGCCCGACAATGTCATTGTTATTGCTGTTCTCCGCACACCCGTTCCTGTTTAAGTCATCATAAAATCTAAAAATAGAATGCAAAATCTATTAAAAAAGCAATTAATTCAAAATAAAAACAAGTATGAATATGGGACATTTTCTGCACAGATGTCATTTTTGTGTTTTATTTTCCAGGGTTTAATGTTTTAACAGTTTTGTCTGTTAGTGGCTCTTTTGATTTTCTCATGTGTTGCAAAAGTCTGTATTTTACCAAACTGAACATTTCCATCTATTTTCTAAACCGCTTTTTCCACTTCTGGGTTGCTGGGACCTGGAGCCAATCGCAAATCAAATAAACATTAAAATTACAGTTAAATACTGTTTCTATGTTTAGTCGAGTGGCAAAACTACATTTTATGCAACATATTCGTATCACACTCGCAAAAGTCGCTGTTAAAGTCGATCTAGATCCAGAACTATTCAAACCAGACGTCCTGATGATGGTTTAAACAGAACTTACTGACCAGTGTGTGAATGTGTGTGTGTGTGTGTGTGTGTGTGTTCCGTCTTGAGCTGGAAATCCGAGCGTCGTGTGTGTCCGCTGAAGTCGTGTGTGTTGAGCAAACACACAGAAGTCTCAGGCTGTGTTCTTCTGCTCCAGATTTGTTGCGAGTAGAAACACGGAAGGTGGAATCAAACCACAAGTGTTTCACCAACATCCGCCGTGACTGCAGCGCTGGGATTGTGTTCAGCCCAAACACACCGGGATTTAAACCCGCGACCTTCTGCGTGACCGATAAAGAGAAAGCCGATACTGTATTTGGTGTCAGTTGGTGTCAATATTTCATTAATAAGCCAATAATTATAATAATATAACACACCTTTCTACAATAATATTTATTATTTAAACAAAATAATACATGCAATTGTTGAAAAATATAATTCAAATATGTGCATAATTTAATAAGTAAAAAATAAAACAATATTTTTTTCACACACAACAATTTTTTTTTTCATTCTTCTTGGAATCAAACAGCTTCTGTGTTTGTTAAAGTTCAGAAACC
>MU204446.1:1125145-1152752 GCA_017309775.1 Paedocypris sp. Pulau Singkep
CTGTTTCGAATTTTGCTCGAAAAACCGTTTGATATAGTGTTGCATTGAGATGTCTTCATGGCCGATATTTCACACTTATTGCCACATTTGACTTCAAAAGAACAAATGTATGTACATAAAGTTAAAAATATTAAACAGAATTAATGTATATATCGTAAAATGCAATTTTTCTCACATTGCAACTGACTCTCAAAATTCAAAATAACTAACGTGAATTGCATACGAAATTTAGTTCACTGTGTGGTGGGTTCACTACATATTCCAAACTTTAAAAGCTAAAGCAAAAAATGTGCTTGCGATTTGCGTAGAAACGGACAAAACTCTAACGCAAACAAAAATTCAATTCCTGAAATTCCCCACCAGCCCCTCCCACTGTTGCTGATTGGCAGGATCTGTGACCTCACAAACAGACTTCACTAATTGATCAAGTACATTTTTCTCTGAAGTGTAATTTTCGTTTGAGTTGTGCCTGTTTTTACTGATCCATGCGAGCGCGCGTGAACTTTTATGCAAGTGTTCCACAAAAATAGACAAACGTGATTTTAATGAAACAAAATTATACATAAACATCTGCCGACTCTGCAAGATTTCAGTTTTCCCACGGTAAAGCTGGAGAGACGCTTGTGTGTAATGAGAAACCCTTGAACAGATATGACCTGATCTGATGTAATGGCACCGTGCCCTCCAGTGGATCACCTTTCGCAGAATAAGGGCGTGGCCGGGCTGGGCAACACAAGTTGATGGCATCCAGAGACAGAACCGGCCCAGCAGCTCCTCGACTCCTCCACTCGCCCTAACATCTGCTTTTCCTTTCTGCTTTCAGTCGGGAAGATTTTCAGAGGATCCCTGAGCTGGCCATCAATCCGCTTGGAGATCGGATCATTAATGCCTTCTTCCCAGACGGGTGAGGGTGGCGTGTGTGTGTGTGTGTCATTCTGATTGGCTGATGATTAACAGCTGAACCCATCAATCACAGCTAATAAAAATCTCAAATAATTGAACATTTTAACTCAATTATGATTGTTTTATTTATAGTCTACATAGTTCTTTCCATATTGTTTTTAGACTTTATATTATTAAAAAGTGTATTTTTAATCATATTCATATTATTAATATGTAGATTCTTTTATTTATTTATAGTCTACATAGCTCATAATTTTTTCTTCCCACGGCAATAACACAGTTTAATTCAGTAATGCAGTGACACACTTTTGTCACTCAAAATTGCACTATTGTATTTGAAATTGCACATTATATTTTTGGACAGTTGTATTTTTGCACCACCTATTTATTCTTGTTTCTTTCTTTTGTTCTCTTTGCTATTTGCATTTTTGCCTTCACTGTTGTCATTTAATTCATCAAGTTAATTTAGTCATTTAGTTCATTTTATATTATTATCAACTGAAATTAAAGCGCACAGAGCCTAAATCAAACCATCCCTTTGTTCTTGTCCAAAAAAAAAAACAAAAAATCAATAACTTGCACATTTGGCAAGAAAATACACTAGTTTTAATCATTCCTTATTTACGTACATGGAAAATGAGAAGCTGCCGGCCAATCACAAGCCCCGGATTCTGTTGCTATGGTTACCGACGTTATTCTCCTCAACCCAAATTAAAATAAAAAAAATCTTCCCGATTGCTGGAATTTAGATTGAAGCGTGAATAATTCTGTGTGTGTGTGTGTGTCAGGGAGGACCAGGTGAACTTCAGGGGCTTCATGAGGACTCTGGCTCACTTCAGGCCCGTGGAAGACAACGAGAAGAGCAAGGACGTGATGTCGGGCGAACCGCTCAACAGCAGAACCAACAAGCTGCTGTGTGAGTGACCACATCTGTCCACGCCACCGTCTGACACACACACACACACATGTGACGGCACACGCAGTTCTCTCTTTCTTACTATTTTTCTGTCACTTCCTCTTTCTGTTTTTGTCTCTATTTGCTTCACGTTTTTGTCTCTTTCTCACTAGCTCTCTCTTGCTTTTCCGTTCTTCTATTCTTATATATTCCATTTCTTTCTCTGTCTCGCTTTCTCTCTCTCTCTCTGTCACTGTTTCTCTTTCACTATCATTTTCTTGCTCTCTTTTTATTTCTTTACTCTCTTTTGCTCACGCTATTGGCCATTCCTTTTCTCTTCCCCACTCTTTTGCTCTTTCTCTTTTTCTCTCTCGTTATCTCCCCCATACTGATTCTGTTTTTGTATCTCGCGCACTCATTCAATGTGTAAAATGTCATGTATCCTGTTTTCAATATAAAGAGGCATGACACTTCATTTTTCTCTCACACACACACACACACACACACACACACACATAAACCTTGCAGTTGCTTGTTATTTTTTCTTTTTCTATCTTGTCGTTCTTTCTCTCACACACTTGTTTCGTTGCTTTATATCCATGACACACTTGGTTTCTTTTTTTTTTTTTTTTTTTTTTTTTTTTTTTTTTTTTTTTTTTTTTTTTTCTTTTGTTCTTTTTTTTCTCATAGTTTCATTGCTTTCCCCTCTCTCAGACACACTTGTTTTATTTTTTTCTTTCTTTCTACACACACACACACACACCCACACACACATACAAACAATAGGCTAAACGTGCAGTTTCTTGTATTTTTTTTTGTCTTTACTTGTCTCACACTATTTTCATTCAGGGTATCCGCGGGTCCTTAAAA
Organism: Paedocypris sp. Pulau Singkep; assembly: GCA_017309775.1. NCBI lineage: Eukaryota > Metazoa > Chordata > Actinopteri > Cypriniformes > Paedocypris > Paedocypris sp. Pulau Singkep. The sequence goes on from MU204446.1 coordinate 1,127,814, forward strand.
AGTCTTAAAAAGTCTTAGATTTAATAATGTAAAAAAAAAAAGTCTTAATGCCTTAAAAAGTCTTAATTTCACATTTCAAAGGTCTTAAAAACGAAATGTAACCGACTTTGTAAAGAGGACTTTATTTCTTGGTTTTAAATACATTTGAAATCGTTTCGTTTGTCACGTAGAACAAAATACTGTAGACGGAACCGAGTTCAACATCCGTGTCTCTGCATGAAGTTCCGCTAGAGCTTTAGGGTACGGGACCAAATTAGTGCCAAAAAGATTCGCGAGCAAGCGCAATGCGATGTGAGTGCGGACGTATCGACACGCGCTCGCGCTCAGTTCTCGTCTGCTCACATTAAAAGCGACTAAACAGAGATCGGAATTAACATTTAATCCTTCGCGGCGACTAATCATAAAACATTTCTGACAAGTCACAACAAATCTACTTCGACTAGATACACTCCCATTAAAAAATATTTGTAGATATCTCTAAATGAGTTTCTCCTAGTCACAATTGAATTGAAGACATCTCAAATTACATTAGAGATAACTACAATTACATATAGTGATATCAAATCACTTTATTATACCCCAGCGTGTGAACTGTGGCAGCGTTGCTGGTGCTTATAATAGCGTAAATGTACGCCTACTCTTTTTAATCTTCAAATATATTGTTACTAGTGTTAATAGATTTGTAATATTACTAAAATATTTAAAGATATATTGGAGTTGAAGATATCTTCAAGTGCATTTAGTTAAATATATCTTACATTTAAGATATCTAAAGCACATTTTTATTTATTAAGTCAAATACAATTTTAAGATATCTTTAATTTGATTCATAACTTTATATTCTATTTATATTTAAAGATATCTTCAAACTACATAGTTGTATCTGTAAATGCTGTCCATTATCTCCAACTTATCTGCAATAGATATCTGCAAATGTGGTTGTGACTAATCAGACCTCGATTGCAGATAGAATACTATTAAAAATGATAATTTAATTAAAATGTGCCTTGTCATGGTGGGCGGAACAGTGGCGGGAGTCTGCTTCACGATTGGTTCGCTTTGACCAATCAGAGGAAGGCGTCAAGTTCGTCCTAAAAAGATTGGTAGTTGATCAGACTGAGCGTGAGTGTGTGTCGATTGTAAAGCTTCTAGACGCACACACTCAAATCACTCACAAAAACTGGTTACACAATCTTAATTTTGGTTAAAACCAGTCAGTGGAAATGTGTACAAAGTCTGCTGCATACTGTGCAAAAAAAATGTAAAACTGGGAACAATGGGAATAACAGCTTTGGAGAGCCACATGCAGTGTGAAACACACGTAGCGGCTGCGGAAACCTGCCGGAAAACACCTGATATTTCTCACTTCTGCTCCGTCACACATTTTGAACGGTATTAAAAAGGTCTTCAAAAGTCTTAAATCTAACTCTTAGAAACCTGCAGATACCCTGTCATTGCTTTCTCTCTCTCTCACACACACACACAGTTGCTTGTGTTCCTTTTCATTTCTTTTTGTCTTTCACACCTCGTCATTCACACACACTGACTGTGTTTTACAGTATGTTTCTCTTCTTTCTCCTTCAGTCGCTTTCCGGTTATACGACCTGGACCGAGATGACCGGATCTCCAGAGACGAGCTTTTACAGGTGAGAGGACCACGCCCTTCAGCCGTGACACGCCCCTCAGTCACCTGAAACCCGCTATTCCCAGATGTTTACGCCCCCATAGAGCTGCGGGATTATTATCCGTCTCCCTCTGAGAAACGACATCAGATCTTTCGCCCTTTGGAAAACAAAGTTCCAGCCCGAGTGAAACGCGCCCGTGATCTTTCAAACCTGCCGGTCCGGTTCACGCTCTTCTCGAGGCTTGAAGCTGGAATCTGTGGGACGTGGCTTTTCGTGGAAAGCAACCGAACACGCGGTCTTTAGGTGTTCGGTGTCTGATCTTCTCGTGTGACTTTACCACGAAGACGTGATAACGAAACGTACCAATTATTATTTGCCCTATTGTGCTGAAGCTGGGAACTGCTTCCACTTATTTATTTATTGCACCTGGTGATTAAAATGAATTGTACGCTTCTGAATTCCGCCACACGGGGGCAGCAAAAACATGAAAAACAATAAAGTTGTAATTACACATTACTTGTTTAATGCACAATACTCATTTGAATTTACACAAATAAAGTTCTGAATCTGGCTATAAAGAATCAGATCAGATTTTATAGATTTTTATGTGGATTTGTTTTTTCATTTAGGCAGTAGAACTAAGAAGTATTCAGCTGTCTAGAAAACTGTTCATTATATTAAAACAATTTTCATAATTTTACATTTTTGTGGTGTGGGGGAATGAAAAGTTGAGAATGTAAATTTTGCAAAGTAAAGTAAAGTGTCTTAATGCCTTAATGTTGAGTAAAGTGTCTTAATGTTTCCATCACATAATTGCACAGTTGCACAAATTTATTAGAATTTTATATTAATAAGATGGTATGTTATGTAATTATGTTTTTAATAGTAAGAGGTGAACATGAATATTTATAGAAGAGATGGAATTGATTTACAGAAATAGCATGAGTCAGTGCTGTAATATTTTGTATTTACCGTATTATTATATAGTTTAATATTGTGTGTGTGCGTGTGTGTCAGGTTCTGCGGATGATGGTGGGCGTGAATATTTCCGATGAACAGTTGGGCAGCATCGCAGACAGGACGATTCAAGAAGCCGACACCAACGGAGACATGTGCATTTCCTTTAATGAATTCACCAAGGTCAGTTTCAGCAAGTGTCTCGCCATTTTTATTAAAGTGTACACAGAGAGTAGGGGAGGAGAGAGTGATTGAGCAATAAAGTTTGTGTAGTGAAAAGGAAAAATAAGTGAGAGAGAGAAAAATGTGAAAGAGAAAGTATGTAGGAGAGTGAGAATAAAAAAAGAGAATGAGTGAGTAAAAGAGAGACAACAAATATGGAGATTGAGAAGTGTAGAGTACGAGTGAATAATAGTTTAAAAATAATATAAAAGAGTTTGAAAGGAAGAAAATAATTTGTGAGTTAAAGAGAGGAAAGGGGAGCAGAGAAAAGAAGCAGAGTGATAGAAGATGGAAACACCAAAAAAAAAAACAACAAGAAACAGAGCGAGCGTGAACAGGATAAGGATGGCGAGGAAAAACCAGTGAAGTCCTAGTCTGATTTCCAGTACGTATTGGGATACGATTGCAGATATTTTGGAACATTATTCTCAATATTTCCATTGAGAACAGTCCAGTTATTTTTCAAGGTCAAAACTCAGCTATACTCAACCGTATTAATCAAAGACAAAATGGAGAATTGCATTTTTCGTAATGCGTAACATTTCTGAGATCGCTAAATTCAATGCAAAAGCAATATATAGACGCATTTCTTTTCAGTACATTTAATACTTAATTTATACTCAATGTTTACAGTTAAAGAAACATTTGAAGTGATTTAGGGAAAATAGGTTCGTAACAACAACAAATGTATTGTTTGTGAAAGAAGTGAAACTTTTTGCGATGAAGAGCCCTAATTTTTATTTATTATTTTTTTTTTACAAATCTCAACTAAACATTCTAAAACTGGTTCCTGGGAAAACAAAAACTAAGCAAAAAATAAGCATTGAATTAATTTGTGTATAAGATATTGTGGCCCGTGAAATTCATAAGCCAGCCATCAGCCGCCTCTGTGCTGCCATCTTGAGGCTCAATGCATCTTCTTGATAGTAAACCATTCATGCCTTAATTTTAAATGAAAAAATGAAGTACATTTATTTACATTGTTGGTTAACCAATAAAAAATAACTTTCTCTCACTCTTCTTGAACTTCTCATCAAAATACAATCCACATTCTCTACATCAGATTATTCGTTTTTCACCCCAGGTGTTGGAGAAAGTGGACGTGGAGCAGAAGATGAGCATCCGCTTCCTGCACTAAAGACCAAAACCCTGAACTGTGGTCAACCAGGCTTCCGGTTGCCGTCTTTCGTTCCCGTTCGCGACCATCAATCTTCACCGGGCTGGAGGAAACGTCCGAGTGCCTTCGTCTCGCTCGAAAGTCGCGGCGGATTCCCTCCCCAAATTTGTGACGCCTCCCGAGAATCATAATCTGCAATAACGTTCTGCGAATCAAAAGGCCAAACCGAATGATTGTGCTGGTTCTCTGGAGAACATCGAGGAACTTTCGCTCTTTTCTGGACCGGGTTGGATTTTCGCTGTTTTTAATGTACGTATCAGGTTTTATTCCAGTCGGAACTGAATGTCTATTTAAATGACGCAAACCTCAACGTTCCTACGATGGTTTCTTTTCATTTCTCTCACTCTTTCCTTTTTTTGACCTTTTCATTCACTCAAGGTCATTCTAATTTCCTATGACTCGTGTATTTTATTCTCACTGCTTCTGTCCCTTAATGAATTTCTTTTTTTTTTTTTTTTTACAAATAATTTTCTTTTGGTGAAATGTTTCACCAAAAGTTCTGCCGCCGAATCGTCAGTTCCACCGTCGTGGAATCGAACAATCGTTTGTGTAAATCAATAAATTCTCGACTGGATTCACTGCTTCAGAAATGACTGCCAATGCATTTACGGTGAATTATATCGTAGCCTTTAGCTCCAAACCTTGAGTTTTTAATCTGCTTAATGTCCGCTGAGAGTCTCGCTTGATTCAAACGATTCAAACGCTGTCTGTGTGTTATGTGCTTGTAAACTATCACTGCGATGGCCTGTGTTTTTCCAGGCCCACGTCTCAAACAAAGTGCTTTTTTGTTTTTTTTTTTCAGATTACTTGTGTCTGCGTGTCTGTGTACATTTATATATACGTATATATACACATCATTCTGAGCTTTTGACTGAATTCAATGTCTAAGAAAAATTACCTGGTTTTGATTGTCAGTTGCTTTATGGTGATCATGCTCCGCGTCTACGGAGTGAATGAGACATGTAATGTACGGTTTGATTGAAATAAACACAAGTGCCATGTACGTACGGTTTGTTGTTTTGTGTGCGTAGTTTGTCAATTTGGCCACTAGGGACCGTATTGGGTTTGTGCTTCGCATTTAACCCTCCAGTGAAGTGAACGCACAAACCTGGAGCAGTGGGCAGCCTTGCAGAACTTCACAAAACCGATATTTCTGGAAAGGTGGCCAAGTTTTATCCTTAATAAATGGTAAATGACCGTTATTCTTTAACCACTGAGAGAAAAACAAGAAAACAGATCAACAAAAAGACGAGAGGGGATGAAAAAGAAACAGTGAAAGCAAGAAAGAAATGGAGAGATCAAAATACACCTAGAAAACAGAATAACAGCAAGTAGAAAGAGAAAGAAACTTTTTAACGTTGAAACGTCGTTTAACAGTCGTGTCTGTCTTTCAGCTCTAAAAATTGTATTCTAAATCCTGTCACGTTTCGGTCACTTAGTTTTCACATTTTAGCGGTCAGTGCGGCGCGATCCGTGTCGATTTACTCTATTAACTCGGAGCAAGTGTTAATATGCGTGTCAAATAAGTTATATAAACAGTGGGCGGAGCTAATTAGTCGCGAAACACCATCGGCGAGTATTTCGTGTGCGCGTGCGTGCTAGTGCAAATTGCCGCATTGATCATTTAATGTTGTTGGTGCACGATTCGGGCGCTAGTTATAAAACCACAAGCACATAAAACCGATCTAAATACATTCAGAGACATTAAAATGCAGTGGCGCTGCTTAAAATTTTGATTTCGAACGTTTCGTTAATCTTCAAAGAGAGAAGCTGTTGCGAGGAAATGTACATTTTAAAGCAGTATTTTATTATTGTCTTGATTTTTTAACATTTTAAATTTTAAGCATTTAAGCAAAAGAAAACATTTTTAAAATGTACGTCATTTTTAACACCGGAAACTGCGCTCAAATGACGACGCAACTTCCGCCTCCGCCATTAGCCGCCGCTTTCTTTGTTGGACAGAAGCATCGACGCAGCAGCGCATTTCTTCGCATCTCCTCGCCACGTTCGGGCATTTTTACACACAATCCACCGGAATCATGACCGACAACCTTAACGGCAACACCATGCGTAACAACAACAACAGCGGAAACGGCAAATATCTGCCGGAGCTACAGGCCGAAAAAGACAGTCTGGACTCTTCGTTCACCCACGCAATGAAGCTCATCAGCGCGGGTCAGTGTGCGATTGTAATGGCGGTCACGTTTAAGCATCTCGCCTTTTCTTGTTTCCAAATAAGTGTGTTTTGTGTGCTTGCGTGCGTTTCTGTTGATTGCGTTGTTTCCGCGTGCTCGCGCGCTTAAATAATTCACGTGCACGTCTTCGGGCCTTGGTACGTGATGGAGTCACGTGCTTCCTTTATTCGCTTTTGTTTTCATTAGCGCCTCGTTAATAGTTTATTTCCTTCGCTTTTTTGCTCTAAAGTGTTTTATTTGTTAATGTCTTTACAACGTTTAGGCCTATTCGAAAGAGGCAGGACGTGTTTTTTGTTTGCGGACGAGGATCCCAGAATGCAACGCGCGAGGGTTCAGAACGTGCGTACTTAAGAGACGTGACATGCGCATTACGTGTGATGCTAGTTGCGCGTTATTTACCCCATTAGTATAGTCAATGTCTAATATTTGCACAATTAAAAAAAAAATAATAATTCGGTGTTTTTATTATAGTAATAACCATCAATTATTAATAATTTAAATGTAATGTTTTTATCCAGCCTCCTGTAAAATTGGTTACTAAAACTATTCTTGTTTTGAAATGACACTTTCGTAAGAATTATGAAACGGTGGAAATTTATTCTATTACATTTTTCTATTTTTGTGAAGTAATAGAGTATTTTCTAGCATCCTATCTAGCAATTGTCCTATCTAGCATTTTTTTTTCATGCATAATTGATTACAACTCGATTTTTTTTTTCACCTGTTCAACCAATCTCCCAATGCAACATGTACATTTCCACACAGTCACGTTTTTGAGTTCCTCTGAAAGCGTGTGATTTAGTGAGAATCGTACTGAACAAAATGAGGATTTGTTAGATCTTTAGACTTGGTGTGACGATTGAACATTTTGGAGTTGTCATATTTTTTTGTAATAGAGTATTGGTGGAATGTGTATTTTGAATACCACAAGAATGCACAAAGCTGCAATCAAGACAAACCCCGTTTTGGCAATAATTGGTGGATAAAGAAATGCATTCGTTGTACTGTAGTTGGGATCATTGTGAATCTCTTGTCATTTTGTCTGATGTGAAAGTCGTTTTTTGTTGTGATGGCATTCGGATATTAAAATGTCTGGTTGCTTTTCTCTCCCGTACTTTTTTTTCTTTCTAAATTTTTTAACTGTGTGGAAACATTCTGTAACCATAGCAACAAACAGTGGCCGGTGATCTGTTTCGTTCAGCTCTCGCTCACCGTTTGTGTTATTGGAAACTAATTGAAACATATATTTTCACATTGTGATGGTTGCGATGCTCGCACAGTTTGCATCATTCGTAGTGATTGAATGTGCTTGACGCATTCTAGTCATTTCCATCTTTTGCTGCAGCAACAGAGCGCCATTTTTGTTTGTAGTAATATTTGTTTCCAAGTTGTTTCGCTTTTGACACCCTAAAAGAACGTCGCCACTCACTATTTTTTTTATGTGTTTGGATGCAAATGATAAAATAATTGATGTTAAAAATAAAATAATATGATAAAATAATTGGATGCAAATAATAAAATAAAATATGCAGATTCTTGAATGTTAATTGCGCACACTGACATGACTCGTTTTCCAATACTTTGATCCCTGGAGCTTTTGGTAAATCTACTATTCTATACTATTGTGGTTATGTCAGGCGTTCTTTTGAGATATTACCTGTACTTGGTGTGCTTTTTTTTTGGCTTAATGAAGGCAGGAACTTACTGGTCAAATTAAGCATGGATGACTGGTATCTTCCTCACTAAAGAAGACTTCCTCCGTCTGTGACTGGCATGTTAGTGACTGCTGCCACCATGCGCTGAGAGGGTTAACCCGTGCTGGAGTCCAGTGGAACGTTCCATTTGTACATTTAAGTGATTGAACCGCTAAAAAGGGATTGGAAATTAACAGAATGAAAATAATTAACTACATTTCAAACCGAGGATGGTGTCTAGTTACAATATTGTCATATTACAGACTGAACTGTACAGTGTTCGGCCTCTAGGCGCCGCTGCAGCTCCCAGCAGCCGAAACCAAAAGCTGAGAGATTCGCCGTTACCGATTAGACGCCCACTAGGGGGCCAAAATTCGACGCTAATAACAAGATGAATTGATTCTTGTTGATGGAGCGCTGCTCTTTAACTCTCTCACTTTCTAGTCGTTTCCAGTTGTTTCCACCTTTGGCTGCAGCAACAATCGCGCTCGAAACAATCGTTGCCTAGAAATCAAATGCGAAATCAAATTCATGCTTTTCTGCGTTTGAACCGGTTTGTTAAATGGTTGAGGAAGCGTGTTCTTATTGGTTGCTTCTGTCAGTCAGTCACTGGCCAGTCACAGCCTCTCACTATAGTAAGAAATACACAGAGGATTTTTTTTTATTACAATGTTTTTACGCCTATATCTGTATAACAATAAACAATTTTTGTTGCACACTATTTAACAAAACATTCATTTTTTTAAGAGGTCTTGTAGAGTAAAACCTTTATTTGTCCCGTCAATGAGAAATGTACATTATTTTCTTCCAAATAGCAACGGAAATTCGACAAAGCAAAAGCTCATGTTTGTAACAAACATGCCATATTTTTCAGACCGTCAAATGTTGAATATTTAGTATTATGTATTAATGTTTTCACCCCTCTACTTTTTTACTCTATCTGCCGTGGCTTTGGTGAGATGTACATGCTGCTGATTCATGACCTTGTGTTTTCTCGTCTTCTGTAGAGATCGAGCGGGTTGAGAAGGGAATCAAGAAGGACAACGAGACGTATCTGGATCTCTTTGCGTCGAAGAACGTTCGGGTGAAAGAGCGAGTGCTGATTCCTGTGAAACAATATCCTCGGGTGAGTCTCACTGGGACGTTTGGCTTTCCCAAACTGAAATTTGGAATTTTGCTGATGTATTGTGCACATATAAAATACTGAACGTTACATTATTGTTGCTTTAACTCTGAAAAATAACAAAGTTTTTTTTGTAATTTCTTGTAGTATAAATTAATGTATAGTATGTTATTATAGTTTAAAGTACATTTGGAAGTCTCAGGTTTTTAAAATCACGCAGAATGATAACATACTGTGCTGCTAACCTTTCAAAAGGTTTATCCATTAAAAAAAACAAATGTAGTTATTTATTTTTATTTTGAATAAAATGTTAACAAATATTGTCACAAAGGTCACATTTTTTTTCCTTTTATATCTTTTAGATTATGAAGAATGTGAATTTTAGTTTTTTTTTTTAATTACTATGTTTTTTTTTTAATCTATATTAGTATTTTAAATGATAAAGATGGCTTTCATTTAAATTTGCCATTGAATGGCTACCAGTGCTGAACTTGCAATACAAAAAGATCTTGTTTTAATATTGAAGACGAAATGTAATACAAATGAGTTTTCTTCCTGTAGTTTAATTTCGTGGGCAAGATTCTGGGACCTCAAGGCAGCACCATCAAGCGCCTGCAGGAGGACACCGGAGCCAAGATCTGTGTGCTGGGGAAGGGCTCCATGCGAGATAAGACCAAGGTAAACACAATAGGATTGATGATTGGTTGTCTTTGGCGGCTTTGGTTGTTGGGCATTTAATTTATTTTAAGTATAGTTTGAGTGAAGGAACAATATTTTTATACTAAGAACAAATTAATACCATCGTTTGTCATTCAAATGTTTTTTTGTATTAATATACAGTCCTAAACGTCTTTCTCCCAGTTTAATTTATCATTATTAACCAAAACATGAGCGACAAAGTTTGGAAGTTTGGCTTTTCCTTGATTGTTTGAAGTTTTACGCTTTATAAAAAGCTAAATGCAGTCGATTCTGATAATCACATTAGGGCCTTTTTGCTTCTAGTAACTAGCTTTTTTGCCACAATAAGATGAGGCGTCTCACACGGTCTTTTTAAGTACAGTTCTAGACTTAGTAAGATAATAATGTAAGGGGCGTTTGTGATGTGCAGGAGGAGGAGCTGAGGACCGGGGGAGAGGTGAAGTACGCCCACCTGGCGCTGCCTCTGCACGTGCTCATCGAGGTCTTCGCCCCCATCCCAGACTGCTACCTGCGCATGGCCCACGCCATGGACGAGGTCAAGAAGTTCCTCATGCCTGTGAGTCCACCCTGCGTCTCCTCTGCTGCTGACAGGGTCCGTGTGCGCAGTGACTGACCGCCCTTCATCTCCGCAGGTGGAGGACATGGACGGCATGCACCCGGACCCCTATATGAACCCAGGCTTCATGAACGGCGGCCAGGACCCCTCCATGATGGGCCGGGGAATGCCTCCGGTCAGGGGCCGCGGTGGTCTTCCGCCTCCGATGGTCGCTCGGTGAGTACACGGTTGAAATCCCAAGACAATTGTAGAAGGAAAAAAAGCTTTTTTTTTTTGTTTCTTCAAATTAATTTGTAAAGGTTCTGAAAGACTCACATTTGATTCTGTCGTTGTTGCTGATGAGTCTCTTATCTCACACATTTGACTGAATGGATCCTTTTTGTGATTAAAAGGTTTAAGCTCGTTTGCCTTTCTGACAATTTTTTTTTTATCCTCGCAATGAAAAGTCAACTTTTTTTCGTTTTGAATCTACAGTAAATTCTCTTTTACAAACTTCTGTAAAAATGTCTCATTTTGTCTTTTTAATACTCATTTATTATTATAATTCACTATTGTTTTGAATTAGTTGAATTCTGAATTTTGTAAGTATCAAATCAGCTTCGAGAAAAAACGGGGTCGGGCTGTTAGAATTTAATCCGCAATATTTTGTAATAAAACTTATGTGTGTCGTTGTATTATCTTTTTAGGAATCTACAAATGACAAGAAACATGATTTTTGTTTTATTCTTCCTATATAAGTCCTGTAATCAGTCTGTAGGGGGGAAAAGGGGGAAAATTACCGAATACAAGCGCCGTTATTTTTATCTTTTTTCATAAAAGAAATCATTTTTCTAAACTAAAGATGATCAGGCGCATCCTTAACCTTCTTCAATTGTTCTTCCAGTGGCCGAGGAATGCCGCCCCGTGGTGGACCGCCCCGTGGAGGACCCCCTAGAGGAGCGCCTGGGCGTGGGGCCGCCCTGAGGGGAGCACCTGTCGGGCGGGGTGGTCCTCCATCTGCCGTCCCAAACAGAGGAGCCGCCACAGCAGCCGCGTCCCGGTCAAGACCACCGGCCCCCGCTCAGCGCATGACCCCCGCCCCCGCCCTCTCACACCAGCAGCTCGCACCCAAACCAGAAGGATACGAAGAATATGTAAGTTGCGCTGCTCATTATTTTCCCCATTTCAGATTCATACTGGTCTGATGAATATTAAAGTACTAATGAAATATATTTATAAAGTAATTGATCAAAATCAATCCTTTTTGTTGGTTTGATTTTGACATATCACACGCCTTCAGTTACTTTTATGTCCAACAGGTGGCGCTGTTTCCTAAAAAGTGTTAGCAGCCACAGTCAAAGCGATTGCTCGAGCTTTCAGATTTGATTTTCTTCAGTGCACAAATGCTGCGTTTAAGACCGTTCCAGCGCTCAAACCTTCAATACTCAATACAATACAAGACTTTTTTTTTTGTTTTTTTTGGCCAGCGGTTTGATCTCGACTGTTTGAAGCGCTGATCTGTATCAGTCGCACCTCGAGCCGACCCTCCGTCTGTTTCTATCACTTTACGTGTGGTTTTATTAAGAGGCGTGTGCTTTTCTCCAGCAGGCTTACGCTGAGCAGTACGCTGACCCCGCCTACGAGAACTACTACAACCAGGCGCAGCCACAGCCGTGAGTCTCCCTCAGACACGCCTTCCTCACATGCTCCGCCCCTCTCTCTTTTTTGTCTTTCGTTTGTCCGGTCTCTTCTCTCGTTTGTTTGCCAGAGCAAACATCACTCATTGTTTTTTCCTCTCTCTCTTTTCCTAGTCTCTTCATTCGTGATTGTTTCTATGTTCTCTCACCTTTTCTCTTTAATTTGGCTGGTCTTTTCTCGTGCGCTTTTCTTTGTCCGATCTAATTTTTTGTACAGTTTCTTTAACACGGATATTTTTTTTCCTCTCTTCATCCATGTTTTCTATCTAGTTTATTTTTTTTTTTGCTCTGTAGTTCTCTCCTGTTGGGTTTCTCTCTATTGCTTTCTCCTGCCCTGTTTCTGTCTCTTTCTTTATTCGTCGTCTCATTCTCTTTTTCCTTGCCTCTTCTCATTCCTTCCTTCTGTCGATGCTGCCCTCCCTCTCTCTCTGTCTCCCCTCACTCCCTCTTGTCGTCTTTCACCCGCGATGAGTCTTTTCTCTCTCCGCAGCGACACAGAGTATTATGATTACGGTCATGGGGAGACACAGGAGGCCTATGAGTCTTACAGTAAGTAAACGTTTGTAGTCGTCTCTTTTAACCGCACGTTCTGTGGAGCGATAATCCAGACGGAGAATTATACAATTGCTTTTGTGTGTTTACGGTGTGTATCATAATTTAAACGCCAGCGTGAGAATCTGACCCGCAGAACGATCAAACCCTCGTGCGGAAAAAAAGAAATTGTGAGGTCTAAAAGCAAGGTGACGGTACCTGCCAATTAGAGTCAGTGGGAGGGGCTAATGCAATCTGGACTTAATAGGCAACGTCTCTTTGGCCGAAGTTTTATTAAATATTCATTTGTTTTTGGTAACGCAAAATGTAGAATTGAAAATAGAAAGTGCATATTGGTCAAGTATTAAAAAGACACAATGTCATGATACTGTGTAGCTCCGCCCCTTGACCTTAATATCCAGGGTCAGTGACCTTTCTCATAGGCGTTGTTTGTTTTTGCTCCTCCTTTCATACCTAACGCAAGACGCCTTTACATTTTATACGTGATATTGTTTAATTTACGCTGCAAATTTTTTCCATTTTATCAAATTTTAATTAATATCTAAACAAAAGTCCTCTCTATATTAGTTTTTTTTGTGTAATTTTAAAGCATGTGAAATGTGGTTAATACTGGCGACGCGGCGACCTCAAGACTGCGCTTGTGTTTTCTAGCAGAAGACGACTGGGAGGGCAGTTCCTGGGGCGCGGCCGGTGGAAAAGCTCCCACCCCCCGCCCTGCCAAAGCATTCCGCGAACACCCGTACCGATTCTGAAGCTCCGCCTCCAGCCGGTCGGGTCTCCGCCCCCCCGTAACCTCTTATAACCACCTAAAGTAATTCTAGTTGTTATTTGTTTGCCGTTTTGGTTAACACTCCTTTTAATGCTCCATTTTTAGCCGCGAGCCGGACGTTTAGCGCAGGTTTGCGTCCGCTGCTGTGCTTCGCAGTCTCTCTGCCTTTGCTTTCCAAGTTGTCGAGCTCTTGTTTTTTTTGTTTTTCAAATTTATTAGTTTTTTTTGTTTTTATTTTGATGACTCAATCTGTCTGAAATTGCTACCTGTTTATTGCAAACCAGCTAATGTACATTTATTCGCTTAAAAAAAAAAAAAAGAAAAAATAAGAGCTTGTAAAAATGTCACCTAGTTTCAATTCAAATACGTTTTTGTTCGGCAAAAAAAAAATTAAAAAAATCTAAAATGTTTTTTTTTTATTATTGAAAACCCGTTTGCTGTGGGCTTTTATTTCAAACACTCAAACCAAAACTGTCCCATGTCACGTTCACAGCAGATTTAGGATCCACCGCAATATGGAATGAAAAAAAATAACTACCACTAATGGCGTTTGTGTCAATAAAAAAGATGAAATCCTCTCAAAACGTTCATGCTTTACCTAATATTACACTTCTATATGCTGTTTATAGCTCTGCAGTTTCAATATTATTACCGTACTTGTGTGCATTGCCTAACTAGGGAACTAAACCTGTCTAAAATGTCTCCCTGAGTGTTGTCAATAAAGCCTAGTTTTTCCTTTTACAGCATTCAAAACCGTGTATTGGACTTATTCTACGACAAACCATCTTTAAACACTTCTATTATCCTGATAATGGCTGCCTGAAGATTTATTATAGCAAATACTCTGTTTAAATCTCTGCTAAATAGTGTGTTATTAGCCTGTTTGTGTAGTGCTAAGCGGAAGGATACGTTCAATATTTCTTTGGTATGTGCAACTTGATGTGTGTAGTTTATTTAAAGGGGTCATGTCAATTAAAATCCACGTTTCTGTCGTACGATAGACTTTTAATCTGGCGACACGTGACTTTTAATTTGCCGCACACTCATGCTTTTGAGTTTAAATCTGAGGAATATTAACCGTTACGATTGTGCTTTTGTGATCAATTTCCAGTCGCTCGTTTTTAAAATTCCGAACAATGATGGCATGTAGTTAAAAATAACCAGTCGCCTTAATTGCAGGATTAAATTCAAATCCTGTCTGTCTGAATTGAGGTTTTTTGCTAAACTGAAATGTATTTTTGTTTGTTGAAATTATTTGTCGAAAAGGACATTTATACATTTTTGTTAAATTGTTCAAACTATCACACATTGTATGAACGATTTAAACGATTAAATTGCGTCCGATGCAACTTGACGTGACCCTTTTACCAAAATCTAGTTTCCATAAGCATGTAAATCCACTGTTTTCCCACAAACGCTCGCGGAACCGACTTTTAATGTGTTTATACCTGTTTTAAAAGAAATAAGCTGTTGCATCAGAGTCACTAAATCCCTCTGATGGCGCCGTCTCCTCGTGAGAAGGATGCTGAGGTAAGACCTCTAAAAGCTCTGATAGATCCCCCTATTATAAAGGTAAAGTATTCCTTCACCCAAAATACCACGGTAACCAAAAAAAAAAAACAAGGTGCAGAAGCAAAACGACTGGAGCCGTGTAATTTCAACTCGACTGGTACGTTTCTTTGGCTCAATTAGCAAAACAGGAAGTTGTGTAACACTTCGATAAAATGCCAATAAATTATTAGAATCTCTTTATTCTTAGATTTGTAATAAGATTGTTAG
This sequence comes from Paedocypris sp. Pulau Singkep, assembly GCA_017309775.1. Classification (NCBI taxonomy): domain Eukaryota; kingdom Metazoa; phylum Chordata; class Actinopteri; order Cypriniformes; genus Paedocypris; species Paedocypris sp. Pulau Singkep. The sequence goes on from MU204446.1 coordinate 1,142,838, forward strand.
CGTAATTACAATTCAGTGACAATGTAACAGTTACAAACTATTCAATATCTTTATTAACTTGTGTCGAATATTAATCTCTACATTTTTAATAAATTTTTATATTTAGTTTTTTTAACATTGTCTATATTATTTTTCATAGCAATATTTATCAATTAATCAGTTCAGTAATATACAAATGAATTGTCTCGTCTTTGTGTCATTCACACACTTTCGGTGTGTTTTTTCCTCAACTCTCCATCCCTCACTCTCAATCGCTTTCTCTCCACCTCCTCTAATTTTCTCATCCGCTTCCTTTCAACCTTGAGCTCACTCCATCCATCCACTCTTTTCTCAGACTGAGAATGGGAGGAGTAGAGAAGAGCTGAGACTGTCTTTAGAACTCTACTGACATTGTTCACTCACTCATTCTTTCTCTCCCTGTGTCTTCTACTTCCCCTCATTTTCTTCCTTTACGTTCCATCGGATCTCTCATTCTCAGTCATATTCTCAACCTCCATTTATCTGTAGCTCTTCATCCTTCACCATACCTTTTTCACACTTTCTCCATCTACTTTTCCTGTTTGTCGTTCTCATGGATTCTCCTTTCTCTAGCTCAACCTCTTTCTCTTCATATGGTATTCTTGTCTTGGTCTTCGTCTCTACCTCTCTTCCTGTCTTGCTCTTTTTTTTTTTTTTTTTTTTTTTTTTTTTTTTTTTTTTTTTTTTTTTTTTTTTTTTTTTTCTTTTTCTTTTTCCCTCATTTATTGTCTCGCACTCTTCGACCATTTTTCATTCTTTCTCCCTCCATCTACTTCTCTTCCTCTCTCGTTCTCACTTTCTTTCCAACAACTCATTTTCTCAGTACCTCTTCCTCTCCCTCCATATCTCATTCTTTATTTCTCCCTCCATGTCTCTCTCTTTGTTTCATACTCTCATTCTCTGCCTTGACTGCTGTCCATCCATATCTCATTTTCTAGTTCAACCTCTCTCCCTTCATATGGCGTTCTCGTCTTTGTCTCTATTTCCCCGTCTTGCTCCCTTTTCTCATTCTCTCACTCTTCTGTCTCATTTTCACAACTGTTTTCATCTTTTTTGTTGCTCTCCCTCTATCTCATTCTCTCTCTCTCCATCCATGTCTCTCTCTGTCTCAACCTCTATCTCATCCTGTCACGACTGCTCTTTATATCTCGTTCTCTACCCTCTCTCCCTTCATATGGTGTTCTTGTCTTCATCTATCTCCCTGTCCTTCTTCTGTTTCTCTTTTTTATTTCTCTCACTTTTCCTTTTACCTCCTTTTTTTTTTAATTTCATTTCACTCGACCTTCTACTCTTTTATCTCATTCTCACTTTTTTATCTCGACCTCACTTCATCTATTCCCTTATTCTCGCTTTTCGTCCTGGTCGCTCTCGTTTTCTCTTGTTCTCACTCTCAGTATCTCAACCTCTTTCTCTTTGCCGCTCTCCCTCCATATCTCATCATCCATCTCAACCTCTCACTTCATACGTCGTTCTTGCCTCTGTCATGTCAATCCCTTTCACATCATTTCCTTCATTTTTTTTTTTTAAGTGTCTCGATCTTGGTCCCTTATCTGGTTCTTTCTATTCCAACACCTATCCGTCCGTATCTCATTCTCTCTCCATCCATTATCCACTTGACCACCACCTCCATCTTTAACACAATCTCCTCCCTCCATCCCCCGCTCTGTTTCACTCTTTCCTCTCATTCTCTCTCACTCCTCCTTGGTCTCCACGTTCCGTCCACCAGTCTTCCTCTGAGCTGTATTGTGTGTGTGTGTGTGTGTGTGTGTGTGTGTGTGTGTGTGTGTGTGTGTGTGTGTGTGTGTGTGTGTGTGTGTGTGCGCGCGCTCTCTAGCTGTAGATGGAAGGTTTTTAACTCCTTTCTGTTCTTTTGCTCAGTTGCTGAAGCAGAGAGTCCGGGTGGTTTCCTCCTGAAGTCTTCGTCAGGTACGTCTATCCGGACCGATGACGTCTGGGTTAAACGCAGCTCGGGCCTGAGCGAGTGGGAATAGACTTGTCCATTGTGCTTTCATGCTTTACGTGCTTGTGTTCCTCCCACTTTGGAGCTTAAGTGCCGTGTTCAGTGGGCAAACACAACCAGTCCAAACATTTCACATCAGCCAGAGGAGCCTCAGTTACAGGGATTGCTGAAGTATTGTAAATCATATTTCCACATTCACATAATATACATTTTTGGAACTAATTTGCCAATGTATCTCATATATAACGCGTAGTGAGACGATGAAGATGGTTAAATGTAGTTTTTGTAATGTCTTTGAGGGAAGAAAAGACTTTATTACGAAACAGTATTGTAAACTAAGCGTTTAATATAAGTTGAACTTGTCCACTCAAATCAAAGCGTTTAGACTAATAGTTTGGTGGGACCGTCCGTCCTTTTTGTGATACAGAGTGAAAGGAAATGTGTCGGACATGCATCACAAAAGAAAATATAACATGTTTTATCACTTTAAACTCATCTCAACTGGTGTCATTGTGGTAATTAATCAACATGTTTTACTGGAATACTTCACAAGCGCTAGAACGGTCAAAAATTTAAGGTTAAGTATTTGATAGACGTATTTGAAAACATATTTGGAAAAAATAGCGTGTGAAATCCACTTCTCGGTTGTTTTTTTTTTTTTTTTTTTTTTTTGCATGCTTTTGGGATGCTTGAATTTTCAATTGTGTTTTCAAGGCATTTTAAATAAAGTGCTTAACTGTAATTATACTTATTCCTCAACAAACAAATACAGTGGTAGCCCGACTTACGAAATTAATCTGTGCCGACAGCAGTTTTAAGGCAAAAATGTGATAAATCGGGAGTCAGGACGCAATTAACATGTAAATGCCCTAATAAGTTCCAAGCCCCCGTAAATTCAGACACTATTTTATTGAATATGATGATTAAATATTGTAATATCTGTCATTAAAAAACATTTAAAATTAGTAGTGTAGTAATAAAGGGAAAAAATTCTGTGTTTTTTCTTACAGTTTAGAAAATAAATACATGTCATTTTGTATGTCAATACATGGCAAAGATCTAAGAGTCTAACTCTTGAAGAGTAAAGTGAAGGAATCATTTTGAGTCATTCTTGCATTCGTTCATTTGTCTAGTCCACTGTCAATATGTTTGTATAACCAATATGAAAGAGTCGACTGTCTTTGTAATAGCACTTATACAATTGCTATTACAAAGCACAACTGGTTTGTTTTTTGTCATTTAAATGTAATATAAATGGCAACTTTTTTTTTTTTTTTTTAATTCAGATTTCCTAAAATTAAATGTTATCACTTCACACTGTGTTTGTCTGTTGCAGATTTTTCTTTTCTTTTTTTGTGGGAAAAGAAACCTGGAATTGCAGACTGGAGGCTTGGATAATTTTTTTTACATCAAAAATGTTTTAATGTTACATATTACATTTCTGTGTTTTACTATTGTTTTTTTTTTTTTTATTGATGCTTTTTATACACGTGTTCCGATTAAACGATTTTCTACTTCATTACCTTGTTTTCCTGGTTCATGCCGTCCATTTTAATATTACGTACTTGAATTTTATGTAAATTAAATTGCAAAGCTGTTTTGCAAAAAAAAAAAAACTCTCTGCCCCCCCCTACACACACACACGCTTTTTTATAAAATCAGTACTACACACTCATTCTATTCTAAAAAAAACATAGAATAATAATTTTTTAATGTAACAACACACTCCTTATTAAATGATTCAATTTCTAAATTATGTTAAGAACATGTTTAAAAATGTCCCATATATTGAATGTATGTATTTTGAAAATAATCTCACTCACTTAAAAAATAAATTGGTACAATGTTTCACGGATACATTTCTTCACCGTATATTTAAAGTCCTGTATTGATGACAGGTGCACAGAGAATGCTGTTGCATACATTTAAATTTTACTCGTTTTCTCTGTCTCTTTTTTCTAAATTGTGTACCCGATAGCTTCAAAGATTTGAGTCAACAGATTATCCCCCTCATCCGCACCGCAGACTAAGTTTAGTGCGGCCGCCGGCTTCGATATTTGAGAAACGTGAATTTCCGTGTGCGCCGCTTCTCCGCCTCCGTTTTCCACTTCTCCCACATTTTCTATGCACGACTCCTTCAGTAAACTTAAATAGGGGCGCCGCGAATATATAATAGAAAGCGGTTAGCGGACGCGCTCGTGCCGCCCCCCCCCCCCACGTGACATGAAAAAATGCCGCGCAAGTCGATAGAGTAATATTTATACTAAAAAATGTGTCTGGTTAACGTTAAGAAAGCCAATGTGTAACTATTTGTGGGGGAAATGGGAAAAAAAACGATAGAACACATGTTCAGACGCTCCATAAAACTGATTAAACTATTCAGACATTCTAGTATGATAAATCTTCAACATGAAATAGTATATAATATTATGAAATAGATAATAGTTATTTTAAAAGAGTGTTTATAGGTGTGAAAGCTTTGGAAACTTTGCGTGACTCAGCACGTGAGGCTGCGTCTGTAGATAAGAGATAACTCGACTAATACATGGAGAAGAGCGATAATAAAATAAGAGTTGCTTGGGAGTAACTATATATTTATATATATATATTTTTTTATATATATGTGTGTATTTATAAATATATATGACAAAAATGTATACATAAACAAAGTTACAAAAACATATTTTAACTATAAACATGTTAAATATCTTGAATCAAACTACAGAACCTTAAAATAATAAAAAAATTCTCCATCTCTCACGTATCCCGAACGTTGTGTTTGATTTGTAAATTGGGGATCAAGTCATCGGATTTATCCCATATCCCTTCCACCAACACTGTTAACAGTTGAGTCACAGAGTCAGTGAGTCACTGTGAGTCACAAGTCAAGTGTAAACAAATACACCTGGATTGCTTTGTATTACCTATGTTTTTAGGCATGAGACACAATTTAGATTAAAAAAAAAACGTGTTTGCTTATTATGAGTGTGACGATTAATCCTGTAGTAGTTGACGGGTACTTTACTTTTTACTTTACTTTACAGTCATTTAGCAGACGCTTTTGTCCAAAGCGACTTACATTCCATTACAATTACTACAATTCAACAAATTCCTGCTTTCCCTGGGAATCGAACCCATGATCCAGTGTTTTTTAAACACTAGCGCTCTACAGACTGAGCTACTGGGAAAGCTGGGAAAGTGTACATCCTTAATAAATGAGTGATGCGTTGAACACCGCGCCCCGCCCATCACAGACGTAGTTTAAAATTAAGTTAAAAAAGCGTAGTTAAAGCAGCCCCGCCCCCGCCCGGGCTGCTCCCTTCTTGAGAGAGACACGCCCACACTCCCACATTGCATTATTTTAGATTTGTGTGAATTTTTCCACACATATAATTGGACATATATGCAGTGGATATATAATAGTGGATATATGCAGTCCTCTTGTTTTAAGATTGTGTATCAAGCTGCTTTTTGTTTCGCTGATTTTCGGCTCTTTTTTTCCACTTTGCCCACTTAAAAAACAAAACCCTCTCAGTGGGTCTCATTCCAAAATCCAAAGACTCTCGTGTCGCTTTTCAACACCAACGGATCCACGACGACGATGTGTATTCAACTTCTCCTGGTCTTCACGCTCAGCGCAGAGGCAGCAGCAGGTCAGTAAATGCACTTACACTTACAGTTATCAAGTTACACACAGTTTTAACGTGCGATTTACGGTGTCGGTGCTAGTGTTGTTGTTGTTTTTTTTACCTCTCATACCACGTTGAAAAGGTCACATGGAAACACCATCCTTTACAACAGGATCAAAGCTGTGCTCTTTACGATGAGGAGCTATTAAATCAGAAATACGAGATGTAGACTCGCTGATCTTTACACGAGGTTCCACGTGACGCGAAACAATAAACAAACTCCCGCCACGAGTTATTCAGTTGGGATAATAGCGGAACAGCGTGAACAAGCAGCTCAGTGATGGATGAAGAAATTATAGTTTGGAGAGGAGAATATGCTGTATTTCGTGTTGTTATCGCGTTTTGTCCGCGCATGACGATTTATAGACAGACAGGTCATCTTTACGTCAAAGTACGATACATGTACGTATCGTATTGTGTGCAAAGCGTAATCGTCTTCGGGGAGAAGAGTGAACAGCGGTCATTTCCGCGGGGATGGTCACGCTTGCTCAGTGTAGTAGAGCGATCAACTCCGTTTGTCATTTTTGTTCAGTGAATCTAAGCAATAATGGCGCCAAAAAGCGTCATTGCGATGAGTTGCTCATGTGTCACAGATGCTTTTCTGAGAAATGAGACCGTTTCTTTCTACATGTCCATTCATTTAGCTTATTTATGCAAATGCTTATTTAATTTCTGGAAGCCAAACACAACATCTTGGTCTTAAAAATGCTCTGAACTTGAACTTGTTGGATTGAACGCACTCACACACACGCACACGCACGCACACACACACACACACACACACACACACACTCTCTCTCTCTCTCTCTCTCTCTCTCTCTCTCTCTCTCTCTCTCTCACACACACACACACACACAGAGAAACACACTATACACAATGTATTTATCTCTACATTACTGTATATCAATCTAGTTTTCAACAGATAATTATGAAGTAAACTAGCATTGTTAACTTTACATTTGTTTAGTCTTTCAAAACTCTTACATCTTGTAGTCCGAAATGCACTGAAATCACAAAAGCAAGTGATTACATAAGAAGGTTTTGGTTCTCAGGGGGACAAAATCCCTTGGAAATTGAAAACTGAGACGGGGAAGACGGGAATTACAAAGGAATATTGAAAACATGATTTTTACAAAAACAATAAGGCACTCCACAACATAGTCATCAAAAAAGTAAGCATATATAAAATACTCTTAAGCAAAGAATATAACAGAATATAATATAATCGACCTTGCACAAACGCTTAAGTCAGGTTGCCATGGTTATAAAAACACATGCAGACAGACAGAGTTGTGCTATAAACACCTTTAACACACTTACACAGATAATTGAATTCAAAGAATTTAAATTTGATTTAGCAATGAACATTTGTTCAGACAAGAACCACTGTTTCTCAATGTTTCTCAACACAAAATAAATTGATGAAATCTGTATTTTCATAATCCAGACTTTTGCTGAAATCATTCAAACAGTTCTTACCTCAACAGTAGCATATGTGTGAATCGATATTTACGTATATATTGTATTTATATTTAAAATTATATGTACATCAAATATCACTTTTGAACACTGGTATATTATATTGTTTATATTCATATTCATATTAGCCCACCATGTATTTTTCTTTAATGTGTTTTTTTTTCTTCTTAATTTCATGTATTTGTGTTGCGTCATGGCTTGCGAGAAAGATCATTTTGATCATTTTGCCTTGCGTTTATGAACAATATGTGTTGTTGTTTTTTGTTGGTAATGATCAGTAGTTAGTGTAACGGTGAATTAGATGCATCGGATTGTTGCAATTAAGTTGTTTCTCTGGCTCATGTAGTTTGTCTAAGCACATTTTGTTCCAAATGACCATTATTCTAATAGCCATATTAGTAAACGACTCCAAAAGTTTTTAATTTGATCGTCGTTAACAGATTGACCACAAGTTGACAGAGATGTATGTAAACCTCAGGCAAACTAAAAGTCTCTCTGTTGGCATTTGTTTGCAGTCGCCTCATAATGGAGCCATTGCAGTGTAACTGACAATTCTAATTATATACCGAACGGAGGTTTTTTGGAACAGTAGGAGACATGTACACATCAAAGTTCCTTACAAAAAAATAAGGCTCATTTAAAAGCAATTATACAAAAAAGTACCGCAATTATCATTTTCGTGAAGGAAACACGTATTTGAATCTCTTGCGAATCCTGCTTTAGAAGTCAGATGTTCTTGTGGGACATTGTTGTCGTCCCAATATTTTTTCGAGTCAATCACATTCTCACCAGCCAATCAGAGTAAGGGCCGCCCCCTCGTGAAACTAGTGCCAAAAAAACGAAACATGAAAATATCTGGTTTTGAATTTTTTTGATCAAGTTTTGAACGAAAATATTAAAATTACAGGCGAAAAATTAAATCCCGAATGAAAATGGAGCATTTAGAAATGTACGTTTGATAGTTTTGCAATTTAGTCAGTAAAAAGCGCTAATCCATTCCAGTATTTTCTACCAAGTGCAGTCCAATTTGTACCAGCGTGTTTATTCCAGACAGTTTGTCAATACTCAAGACATAATAAAAGCCTCAGATTGCTCTGGTGGGTTGTTGGCAGGGTAACTCAGGGGGCACGTTCCGGCTTTATGTAAACCAGCTTTATGTGCTTGTTTGGTTGAATGAAGACGGTGTTTTAGCAAAGCCATGAAAGCTCCAATGTTCAGCTTCCTGTTGCTAAAGACTTTTCCGGAAGAACTGCCCAACCCAGAGCAGAAAAAGAGACTTTGTGTAAAGTAACCTAACAAGTCCAGTGAAGTGGGGATTCATTGTTTCCAAGTGGCTTAGGAACAACGTTTCTTTTTTGAAGTTCGTCTGAAGTTACTGTAAAACCTCTAATAGAACGCCAATAGGAAGAGGTGAAAAATAGACCTGGCCTTCTAATTTTATGGTTTTATGGTATGCAAAGTCTGAGTTTGTCTCAATACTCTTAATACGTCTGAATACTCGTCTTACTGGCCAAACGTTTTGCTCAAAGAAAACACGACTAATAAACAGAGCCTGAAGTTTCATTTAAACGCCTATTCCTATTCAGATGGTTTCTCTAAACACTTGGGACCTTCACAAACAGGTGGGCACCATGCCAGTGGGTCACGGGAGAACAAGCTTTTGTGTTTTAGCAAAATGGTAAATGCACCAGGTGGTATGACAAGTAAATGCACTATCCAATGTGTCATTGCAGAAGGAGTCGAAACACAACTGAGAGCTTGAAAAGGAGCAAAGGATCTTGGGAAATGAAGACCTGACCACTAGAATCGACTTTTTGTTATCTAAAAATCAAGTAAAACATTATTGAAACAATACTAGTCACAAGTTAGGTTGTGTGTGTGTGTGTGCGTGTGTGTGTGTGTGTGTGTGTGTGTGTGTGCTTCAGTGGACATTTTGGTAAAGTTTATAGAAAATACCAGGAATCCCAAACTGTTTTGAAGCTTTGCACAAACAATATTATAAATGGGATGGTCAGGATCACTCAGTAGCAGTACTGGGGGACTTTTATTCTGTCCTGGTGTCTTTGTTTAGGCCCACCCTCTTATTTCTGATAAGAGTTACTTTTTTACTTTTGGTAGTTAATCAGCAGCTTTGTCAGTTGGGCTTCTATCACATGGGCTTATCATTAATGTTCAGGTGTTTAATATTTAATTAGATCATTTCTCACACCTGTTTTTGTTCTAGTCTCTTTCATGTGATTGTCTCTTTAAAGCTCACGTTTTTTTTGTTGTACTCATGTTGGTTCACGTTTGACTGGATGGTTAGTTTATTGTGTTTGACTCAGTCTGTGTGTATAAAAAGAAACCAGTCTCAAAGCGCATGTGTGAAAATGTAAGAAATAGAATATTGTTGCATAGTGTTCATTTGTTCGTTGCTGTTAAGATAATAGCTATGGCTACAAACAGTGAGCAAGCACGCGTGCGACAGTGGCCAGGTAAAAAAAAAAAACCAAGCATACAAGCTACATTAAAATATCATAGGGATGAGAACTCATGTAAAATTAAATTGTAAATGATAAGATTTAATTGGGGGGCAGCACGGTGGCGCAGTGGTTAGCGCTGCTGCCTCACAACAAGACGGTTCCGTTTGACACTTGAGGTGTGAGTTCAAGGCCGGCCGGGGCCGTTCTGTGTGGAGTTTGCATGTTCTCCCCGTGCTTGCGTGGGTTTCCTCCGGGTTCTCCGGTTTCCTCCCACAGTCCAAAAACATGCGTTTCAGGCTAATTGGAA
>MU204446.1:1157550-1178068 GCA_017309775.1 Paedocypris sp. Pulau Singkep
ATCAAACGTGGGTTAAAATAATAATGCACTTTACAATAAAGCGCAACGTACGAGGTCGACTTATTTCAGCCAATCAGAGAGACTCTGGTCACATAGACGTGGCTCATCTCTACTTTCAGAGCTGAATGCGACTAATGAGCTTCTGCTGGCTCGTGATTGGACCAGTCTGAACCAATCACAGTCATGAGCAATTGCACTTATTTTAACCTCTTGAGACCCGAGTTCTGTTTTATATTGTTTTTAAATGTTGCTTTGCTAGTTGGGCTCTTAGAAGCGCAATAAGTGTTAAAACGTGTCACTTTTTTCATGATTACGTGTTGGAGATATTACATATGTCATTACTAAATACGTACTTAATTTCAGCGATCTTTCGTGTTATAACAAAAGGGACACATCTTACCTAAACATCGCACTAAGAATTTTTCATAAATAATAATGTTAAATGCTTCCTTTGCAAATACATGGCATCCCTACATAAGGAATAAATATCTTACATCCCATATTTAAACTGGCAGAGATAAAGCCACTTCACACCAAGAAGCCACAGATGAGGAACTTACTAATTATAGACGCTTATCTATATTTTGTTTCTGGAAACCCTTGGAAAAGTATTCTCTTATCAACTCCATGCTTTTCTTGTGAGGAATGGCAATTTTTATCAAGATCACACCATAGAAACGACACTAATCTGAGTCAGAAATTATTTTCTAACGACCTGTGATAACGAAACCCTTTCATTGTTAGGTTTACTCGAGCTTGGTGCATTCCACACTACAGGGCACAAAAGAATATTTTTCATATGGTTTGGACCTTGTCTATGTAAACTGAGTCTAATCTGCCAGAAAAAGTCTGGGGAACCACAAGGCTCAGTGTTCGGCCCAATCACGTTTTCCCTGAAAACATGGCCACTGCTTTTATTGTTTCACGGAACACACACAATCTTTGTCTTTATCCGGGTGTACTTCACTTTTTATTTACAGCCAATAGGCAGCTTTTATAAAAGCAGCACGTCCTAGTCCCGGATTTCAAATACAGCAGATGGCTTAAATGCTTTCTGATTGGACTGTAAAGAATGTCTCCATGTGGTCGGCAAATGGCTCATCTGGTGTTTTGACCCGTGTGACCTTGAAGACAGACGTGACTGTGTTTATTTTATGTGTGAGTTCAGAAGCTGAATGACAACGTGCTATACAGATCTTTATTTTTTTTATTTGGCTCTGAAAATTCCATTTAAAAAATATTTTTAACATGCATTTTTTACATCAAGCAGCATTTGTATTATTTATATGCAAGTACGAAGTAAACTTGCCATTTTCATTCCTCAACCATTGTCGGAATTTTCAACTGTTGTTTTTGTAATAAATTAAATATCGATAATGACGAAGATCTCTGGCGTGTCTGTCTGATGCACCTGCATGGCGGAGTACGTGATGGCTTTCACTTCCGTTCCCTGTGAGAGAGAGAAAACAACAAATGATTCCGGCGTTTTCTGTGAACTTCACCAACACACACACCAACCCGGAGCAGTGGGCAGTGCTGAGCCGTGGCACCCAGACAGAAAGTTTGGTTTAGTCTTTCTACAAAACACTTGGAAGTTGGAACCTATCAGTACAAGATTCGAACCTACAACCTTTTGGTTATAACGACTTTGGAGACTTATTATGAAATTTGGACATTCCCAAGTGTAAAACCAAAAATAAACCCAACTGGAAATGCAAATGAAAAAAGCAGACTGGAACCACATCAGTCCGACACACAAGTTCCTGTGGCTGTGGAATGTAATGTTGGCAGAACACGCAGCTCTGAAGAACACAAAAGTGTGTGTGTGTGTGTGTGTGTGTGTGTGTGTGTGTGTGAGTCATTATCACAGAAGTTGGACATGATTGAGTGTTCAGACAAGTCATAACAAGCATTTTACAATTTATACTATATTAACAATTTATATTGTGCGCTTTGAGACAGTTAAAACTGTGAAAAGCGTGTTACAAATGCTCAGAACTTGAACTTGTATTATATACAGTATATAAAATAATGTTTATTATTACTTTATAATTTCATTCTCAAACACATAAGTCCAAAATTTGGAAATTTAGGATTTTAAGTGCGCCTTTTATTCCGAGAACTACGGTAAAATTGGAGCCTCCTCAGCGCTTTCAGGAAACTCCTCCAGGAAATGAAGATCTCCGGACACGCACGGATAAGATGAAAGAGGGAAGCAGGATGAAGAATAAAAGCGGTGAGACGTGACATTCACTCCATCATATCGGCGGATGACAAATGACTCGACTATTCAAGTAAAGTGAGCGAAATTGTCCAAATCGAAATTGGCGCTCTGCTGTTAACCCATTCAAGTGAAGTGCACACACACAAACCCGGAGCAGTGGGCAGCCTAAGCTCAACTCAGTCTCTAAAACCGAGATCGAATAACCAACTAAATCAACGTAAAAAGTCTCTGGTGAGTTGAGGACTAGATAACAACGAAAAATAATGAGTAATATTTTTTTGAGAATTGGTTTTTCTGAAAATGTGTGAACTCTTTCTTCAATTCTACACCTCACATTAAACACGTCCAGTTTCCTTCGTCCAGGTGTAGAACCATTTGTCTTGTGAGGACTTTACCGGAACAGCCAACAAAAGAGGAGGTGGTCTACTCCGGCATGTTGACTTACCTGCGGGTGCTTGGACACGCTGAACTCCTCGCCCCACCTGAAAAACAAACGTCTGTCAGCTAGAACACACACTCCAGTCAAGCTGTTAAAACACAATCCAACGCTTCACTGTGTCGGCCATTCCAAAGCTGTGGTCAGTCTGAAAGGAAATCCCTGTGTGTGTGAGTCATGTGTGACTCACAGTGTGTGTGTGTGTGTGTGTGAGAGTGTGTGTGTAATACTACATGGTGGTTCAAAAAGAATTTCAGTACACAATAGTCTGTATTTTTGTAATATAATGTGCACTTTGAGACAGTAAAAACTGTGAAAAGCGCCTTACAAATACTCATTATTATTATTATTATTATTATTATTATTATTATTAATCCAAATCACTCGTTACTAGTCACTATTACTAGTGTGAAACAAAAGGTTGTGTCAGCTCTGGAAAATATTTTTTCCAGTGAGTTGCTGCGGAGGATTTAATGTTAATTTGGCTTGCCAGAATCCTCAAGTCAGCAACTTCATAAGTTTAAGCCGTTTAGGATCAAATTTGGCTGTTTAAGCAATTTCCCACCTGGGATGGAGAAAGTAATTTTGAATCTCGAATCTTCATTCATGTCTCACCAATACAGACAAAAAGGTAGTTTATCACGGTAGATTAACCAAAGAACCACGAGATGTTGTGGTCAACATGTTCAGGAAATGGAAAAACCTTGAGCTGGTTACTTAAGAGTCGAATGAATACAGTATTACGTTTGTGTGTAGACTAAACAAAAGAGACTCCAGCAGTCTCATGTATTCTACTCGCACACCATTTATGTCTGGAACTAGAAAGAGTCTTCAAAAGTTTGGCAGAGTTTGGCAAAAGACGACGTTCAGCATTCCAGTTCAGTGTCGTTGTCGTTTTTTAAAAAGGCAAACTTTTTAAATTCGACAGCTTCAAAAGAGTATTTCATTGAGTCTCATCTGTCTGTCCATCCATCCATACGTCTATCCTCCTGTCTGTCTGTCCATCCATCCATACGTCTATCCTCCTGTCTGTCTATCCATCCACTGATCCACTTCTGTCAAACACGTCACATCTGATTATTCTAAAAACCTGACTTTTTCACTTTCTACGTTGTTTTTTTTTAAAATCCCATGTGTCCTAAAGGTCTTTTCCTCAGTTATTTATACATTATTCCCATTAAGTGGAGTTTTCTATTGTTCAGGCTTCTAGATTGTTCTCCTTCTTTCTGTATTGATTTGATCTTTCACTCGCAGTTTTTCTTGGGAATTGACCTTATAACCCCTCGTCCTACTGATTGAACGTACAGTCTGTTCATGATTTAGATTCAATTTATATTACTGAATTACGGTTTTATTACTGAATTCCAGATTAGATTACGTTTAATTGGACACACGTTTTTAATTGGACACATAATCTGACCTTCACTAACCAATGAGCTTAGACTTTCTTATCTACTGCTACACTTCCTGTACGGACTTTCTGTCAGCTATTGTCACATAGATCCGCTGAAAGGTTACTGATTACTGGAAGGTAATGGATACACATTAATAGGATCTTCTTAGATTCATTTGTTGCGATTCTTTTGGCATTTCCTCCAAACTCACCCAATAGAGCGAATTCTGAAGCGCGTCCGGTCGATGTGCAGCACTTTCACCTCCTGAAGCACAGCAACACACAGTCAGTAACCTGGAGAACAGACTTTCCGAAGAAAAACGTCTGGCTTTTTCTTTACCCTGGGGACGAAAAAAAGGTCTGCGCTGAACTTAAAGAGCCAGTCGTCTAGGAAATGGAATAAGAGTGACTCCATATCATCTCCTGTGATGAAAGCAAAAGCAGCTTGTAATAACAGGTAATAAAGGCCTTCCTAGGAAACAGTTACATATTCACCAGGACATAAAAGAACCATAAATTACATAAAAAATCACAATAATTATTATGCATATAAAAGCATACGAATTACACATAATTTAATTTTGATTATTGATTATATATTAACTAATAAATGTATTAAAAATGAAAATGTAATTTAGAGCAGAAGAGTGCGTGTGTTTTGTAAATCACGAAATCTACAAAAAATATATAAAAATGCATAATTTATTAATATTTACACAGATGTGTGACAGTGTGTGTAACATATATTTCTAATTAATATGAACTGCTCACCACATTTACTAAGTTTTTTTTTAGCAACTATTCGGACATATTGTAATCTGAAAATATTACAGCGTAATTTATGGTTATGTTTATGGGTGTTTAATGATTTATTTATTTTTATATAGATGCCTGTTTATAAATAAATTCTCTATTTTTCTACATACAGTTTTCTTTGTGCTATTGTGAGATGCAATTTCCCCACTAATGAAACAAATAAAGATCATTTCCATTCCATTTTCAATTCAATAAAAGTCATGGTTTAGGAATCCGACCGGGGCCAATTTTAAAAGACTTGGATCAGGAAGCCCAAAACTGTGATGGATGACGTTCCTAAAAACAAGTGATTTGTTTGTTCATGTTAAATTTAGCACAAGCAAACGTTTGACCGGAATGTCTGGAAAAATACACAGTTTGTCCCACATACCCACACACACACACACACACACACACACGAGCTAAGTCATAACTGGCAGCTGTTAGGGAAAATCTGGTAAAGTCGAGGTTTCTGGGAAAAGCACCTTCTGATTCCACCTCAAGAGTGTCTATGGGCTCCACGGTTTCCGTATCCGTCATGTAGCCGAACATGGCCATCGCGCACTGCTCAAACGCTTCCTCCAGCGAGTCGCCCCATGAGTGGATCCTGCAGAGAGAAGAGACCAGTGAACCATCACGAGAAGAACCCGCTCCAGACAGAGAGAAGAAACACGCGAGTAAATCTCGAGTCAATCAACACGAGAAGAACCCGCTCAAGACTCGGTCCGGTCCGAGGTTTCATCCCAAATTTACCAAAGGTGTGAGTGTGAATGTGTGTCCTGCTCTGTGATTGGTTGTCCCGCCCTCAGGCTCAGTGTTGCTGGGATTGGCTACATGTCCACGTGACCCCGAAAGGGAAAAACGCAGATGTTTAGGGCAGCTCTGCGAGTGTGTATACAGTATAAAAATGTTTAAAAACACATTTATGATGCATTGTTATACAGCATTAAAATACAAAGTGTGTATGTTATATAACAAAAGATTATTTTTGACTGACAGGATTTTTCCCATTTATTTGAAAACAAAAGGACTAAAATAATGTGGAGTCAATTTAACAAGAGGCTTGGTGTGATTCTGTGTCCCGCTCTGTGATTGGTTGCCTACAAATCCAGGGTGTGTCCCGCCTCACAGTGTCTGTCAGTGTCTGTCCGCTCCCAGTGACCCAGAAATGGAAAAAGCGGTTGAGAAAATTGACGGAGGTGTATATTTACATGTGAAGAGCCAGACTCGAGTTATGTTTATGGCTTTTGTGTTCAGGTTATGCACAATAAAACTAGTTTTGCTTATTTTACAATCGACTTTATTTAATCAATTCATTTGAAACCAAAAGGATGAAAGATGAGAATACTTACTGCACATCAGCAGTGTGGTCAAGATCTATAAAAAGAAATGAGAAGACAATATCTAAAACAGTTCATTTACAGAAAGAGCAAAACATACTTGATAAATAATTGAAATACAACAGTACGTATTACCAACGCAGTTTGCGTAGTGACGTATTTATTGCGCCAGGTCACGTGGTCGCTTTAACGTGTTACTTCCTACTGAAAGTTATTCATTCTTTTAATTCAGTTTATAATATTACAAATAAGTTTATATGACATGGATTTACATAGACATGTATATAATATTAAAACAGGAAACATTGATACTTCATTACAGCTACGGCATTACAGCTGACCGGCGGAATTGATTCCACTTACACTCATATTTCTTGGTAATAGAAGGATATTTCGACTTTATTTCCTTTTGCGCGTCCGTGAGATCAAGCTCGCGGTCGTTCATCGTTCTAACTGGACTGTTTGAAGTAAATATCTGCAGTTATATTAGAAACGACACCCGAGACCACACTGTACAGGTTAAATCAGCGATGACATGTTATCGCTGCTTTCCCCGGACATCGTATATTTCAAAACAAGATTTCAAAATAAAAGTCCTGCCGCTGGTTTCACTTCTCATACGCTACGGAGTCCCCGAAGGGACCAACCGCCATTATCAAACATAACTTTGATTAGTTTCCATCTCGAGAGCAGTAAGTACTTCTTTTTTACTTTGACCTAAAAGACTGACTTTATTTTCAGTGAATTGGGATACATACTACGATTATTGGAACAAGAATACGTTCACCGTCTTTATGGAAGCCCGTTTCCGCCACGAAAATGTTCGGTTTTGCGACTCTTTTATTACTTTATAACTGGCATTTCTTGAAAAATAAAGCAATTATAAACTTAGAACACGCAATTGTGCCTTTGTAATTCACAGCTATGTAAAAACAAAGTGGCAATACACCCGTTTTTGTGGCGGAAACGGGTTTCCAAACACCGTCAACAGCGGACATTTTTAAAAGGTCAAAAAAGCGAAATTGCATGTTGTAAAAGTATGTGTACGTATTTAAATATAACGATGACATGTCTACTCAAATTATGTTACTCTCATTCAGTACGTCTCGTAAATTGTTTTATTCATTCATTCAAGCACTTGTACGCAACATGCATCATAACAACAATCATCTCGTTCATTCCCATGTCACAGGCTTGAAAGGGAGTAGAAAAAAAGTACATCTCAAAATAGTTTAGCTCTATTTGTGACCGTATTTGTGTTATTCCCAGCACTTTAGTGGTTGACAGGAGCCATGGAGAGAGTCGAAACGTTGCTGTTGAGCAAGACCGAATCGTCTGAGTTGTTTTGTAGACGAATGCAATATTGCACAAAAGCCCCTTCAGAGCCCCCGGATGCGAGTCCTGTAGATCCTCCAATCAGCATCAAACCCGCGTCTCGCCCCACCAGGACCAAAAAAAAACCAGGTAGTAAATTCTTCTGTCCGTTATGTGGAAAGGAGTACAAACATCGTGGAACCCTCAGCTACCACATGCACATCCACACCGGAGAGACTCCATTCGTCTGTAAGCTCTGCGGGAAGAGTTTTACCCGGCCCGACCGGCTGAAGTCTCACAATCTGATCCACGAGGGCAAAACACAACCCCGTCCGCTGCGATACGCCTGCGATCTGTGTGACAAGAAGTTCAAGGACCTGCCTCTGCTGGAGTACCACATGATGAAGCACCGCGGCGAGACGCCCTTCACGTGTAATCTGTGTGGACAGGCCTTCTTCAGCAAGATCAACATGCAGCGACACATACGGAATTGTCATTCGGGCAAGACTTACTCCTGCACACTGTGTGGAAAAGCTTTTGCGCGGCGCAGCGTGCTGACCAAACACATACGTACTCACACGGGCGAGAGGCCGTTTACTTGCCCCACCTGCGGGAAAACCTTACGTTACACCTACAGTCTCTCTCTGCACAAGCGCAAATGCGGCAAGTGACTGTTTTAAGCATTTATTTATTAGTCATTTCAAGTGAACACTGCCTGCAGCCTCAGCGGGGTTTGAGCCTTGTGGTTTTTAATTATGGTGATCTGGGACTATAGTATTACGTTCTTAACATTTTTCTATTTTCCCAGTACTTGTGTTTTCTGAGTGTTTGTCTTTTTATTCAGCAACGGCAACTACTTGTATGCTTTTTGTTTGTTTTTTTCACCAAGTTTTTCACCATACTTTACTTTTGTTAAGATGTTTGAGATTGAAATTTCTACTGAAAAGTTTACTGAGGTGAGAGATTGAACCTAAAATTCAGTAAACGTATTTTATTCAGCAATGATGACTGCCTGTATGCTTTTTTTTTTTCCATAAACTGAAGTTTTTCACTGAACTATACTTTGGTTAAGATGTATGAGAAATGTACTGAAAGGTTTACTGAGATTTACTTGGATTGAACCCAAAATTCAGTAAACTTGGCTTTTAATGTTCAGCAAATGTTTTTTTTTTTTTTTTTTCCCAAAAAAAAAAAAAAATAAAGCCAAAAACACTGACAAATATCGAATTCCCAAATATGGTAAGCAACCGCAAAAAAGGAAAAATGGCGACATCTAGTGGCCAAACAGGTTCAAAACCCTGACATACATTTATACGTCCAATATGTCCAAATACGTGCTGTGCATTCTTTTAATTATATATTTTATCATCGTGTGATTTCTTTTAAAATGTTTATTCTATTTTACACGTTTGTTTACAGCATTTTTTCGTTTTTTTATTCTCTCGTGATATCTTGTTTACTAAGTATTGTATTTGTCCTTACCTTGCTGAATGTATGTGGGTGAACAGAAAAACATAATTTTGATTCTCTGACTCCAGTATTTATTGTAGAATTGACAATAAAGCTGACTTTCAAATAAACAAGTACAACAAAAATGAACTTAAAGTGTATGAAATACAAAATTAAACCCATCGGTTTATATACTACTGCTTACTCCATTTCTGGGTAACGGGGAGCTGGTAACCATCTCTGAGGCGGGACACACACTTACACACTGTTCAATGATGTAGTTTTCAATGCCGATTTGCAACGTGCTTTTGGACTGTGGGAAGAAACCGGAGACACCCAAGCAAGAGGAAACCCAACAAAGCATGGGAAGAACGTGCAACTCCACACTGAAAGACCACAATTGAGCCTCAAGTTGCACCTCAAGTCCCAAACTGTTCCTTATGGCTGATTTACATTTGATTTAAATATCAGCAGCATTGTTCTAAACACCACAGTATTAACACTAAAGTGATGCACACACACTTTAGAGAGTGTTAACTGTAACACACGGCTCCGCTTATAAATATAAAAACATACAGTTAAACTACTGTATTCAAAGTCAAGTTAACCTAAAGCAAAAAATGCAGGCCACTTAGAGAAACATGTCAAATTATTATTGTAATTATCCTCTTCATAAAGAAATTGTGCTGTTGCCAGCCGTGAACTGTCGACTTTCAAAACGGCTCTCGAAGAATGAAGACACTGACTGGAAGGTGCTAAATTTTTCGCTCCTGGTGCCCGGTGGCGGAGTAGTTAGACACTGAGACCGTTTGTGGAATGAAGATCTGCTCAGCGTGAATATAAAGCGTTCCAGTGCAACCAACCGTTGTGTTATCTACTTATCTTGCAACAACACAGACATTAAGTTCAAGTTCTGAGCATTGGCAAGGCGCTTTTCACAGTTTTAACTGTCTCAAAGCGCACAAAGAGAGAAGACGTTGAGAACAGTGTCTGTGAGGACACCCTCTCGACCTCTTCTCCGTGAATGCTGAGAGGGTTGAGTGCTCATGACTATCCGTCCTCTTTTCTCAGACATGTCCTCTTTTAACGTCTTGTCCAGGCCCCAAATAACCAGAATTTAATTTATATGAAACACAAATTTGGGTTTCTATTCATTTCTATTGTATCACTTTTCTCTCATTTATTTCTCAAGGGCCTAAGGCGTCTATACCGCAAGGCACTTCGGTTAATGCAAACCATAGAGAACAATGGGTCGATTCGAGGCAAACAGGTTCACCTGGCCCTGTCTGAATTCGGCCCACACCTGTGTTTCCACCACTTGAGGGTTCTGCCTCCACTCGCCAGGGGCGGGGCCCCGCCTCAACAGTGCATCCGCGACTGTATTGAAGATGCCTGGATTGTGGACTGCCATCAAGGACTTGAGTCTCGGCAAACACTACAACCAGAAGCAACGTGCAAGATTGGACAAGCGGTGCGAGCGTAAGCCACCATGGCGATTTGTATATGCTACAGCAACCACGCTGTCCGACCTTACCAGCACGTGCTTTCCTCTGACCTGTTTCAGCAACCGCTTTAGGCCGAGGTGCACGACTAGTAGCTCGAGCATGTTGATGTGCCACTGGAGGCGAGGAGCCAACCAGCGACTGGCCACTCCATGGCCATCGTACACTGCTCCCCACCCTGTGTTGGATGCATCCGTAGATACCACAACACAACGAGACACGGTTCCTAAGAGGACACACGCCTGTAAGAAGCAAGGGGGACAGCAGATGGAGAAACTCTGGTGTGACGAAGACGCGGTGTCTCCCCAGCCGCGAGACTTGACTTGGGACTCTGTCCCAAATCCAGAACTGGAGGGGACGCATGTGAAGTCTGCCTAGCGAAGTCACAAAGGAGTGCCCCAGAATCCTGTGGAATGGCTTGCACGGAACCCAGGACATGGGCGTGAGCATTTAGAGTTGACTGCAGATCTGGATCCACATCTGAACGAAGTCGAGGTCGAGCCAGAGAAAAGCGATCTGCTGACACGGAGTCAGGGAGCTCTGTTCTAGATTGGAAAAAAAAATGGAAGTCGGCCACCCACCAGACAGGGAGGCACTAGCCGCAGCCTGTGCCTCAACCCGTCTGATGGGAGGGGGATCGCTCCTCTTTTAGGCACTCGGCGTGGAGACGGTAGCGACCCCGTGCCTGGGACTCCGGTGGAGTCCCGACATCTATCGCGCAGGGAAAGTCCAGCGTGAGGGGCCCCTGGTCGCCGGTAGGAGTGGGATGAGTGAGAGTGTGAGTGCGTCTGTCTTTTACAGTCAAGTTAGCTAACACCAAAGGTATGGATGGACCTTGACAGTGGTAGCTCAATCGTCGGAGCTCAATCATACTCCCTGCTCTCCTCTCCCCACTCCGAGCCCGTCAGGACCGCAAGAGTAAACGCTTAGCGTCCCTTGCCGATCTGGGCATGGAGCGCGACGCCCTCCTGTGGCGAGGACTGCCCTTCTGCTGCGGCGGAGGTGCCGGAGGTCAGGAGGTCTCAGCCACAGTCACTGGGCGCCGCTGGCAATATTTAGCTGGTTGCTGATACTTAGCTCTCACTACGGGCCAGGAAAACATGTGAGAAATCACTTTAGTTTGCAGCTGAAGGGCAACGAACTGCTTACACAGCTGCTCCCTCGTATCGCCGAAGAGGCCTGACTGAGAGATGGGTGCGTTAATAAACTGGTTTCTTTATGCCCCCGTGGTGCGTGCTGCGACCTTCGCCTCCCGTAGGATGAGGTCGGTCGTGGCACGCACCTCTTGGACCAGGTCCGGGTGCTCAGCATCCCCTCCGAGTTCTGCGAGTGACTGTGCTAATCTGCAACGGCTGACAGCGCGTGAAGAGCGGTCAATGGTCTGACCGTTGAAAGTGTAACTCTTAGCATTTAACGCCTGCAGAAAAACTTGGTCGGCAACTTTTGACTGTCCCTCCAGGATGCGGCTTGCTTGGGACACAAAAATATCACGATAGCGCGCTCCGCAGAGGGAATGTCCACATAACTCCAGAAATGACCAAAAGGGAAGTGAGGAATCGAGTCGCCTGCTAAATGCGAGCATGCCACCAGTGGTGCCGGCCACGTCTTGGTCAGCTCCTCATACAGCTCGCGGAAGAAAGGAACCACCAGAACGTCCACACATTTCACCGCCGGCGCTCGAGAAGGGCACCAATCATCCATCCTGTGGGCGGGCCGAGGCGGAGCCTCCGTCTCTAAGCCTCCGTCTTCGAAGCACATCAACGCATGCGGGTTATCGGAAGTTAGTCGCAAATACGTCTCTGCAGGCGCCACGACCATAAACTCTAACACCAAGTGCGAATCGTCCTCCAATGGCAACTCAAGCGACTGTTCGTCATCGGATGAATCCAGAAAAGCATCATTTGCCGGAGTGACCGGACTTGGTAGTGGATACTACGGGATGGAGACCTGAGATCATCTTCTATCCTATCGCCCCATGAACGCCCTTCGCCAACTGCAGAGGGTGGAGAAGCCGCGGCGTCTCGATCCTCGCCTAGGGAGGGCGCTGACACTGCAGACGGGGTTTCCCAGAAAAAATCCTACCTCTTACGCTACGTCACTATCGGCATGTTTTCACTGAGCACGAGTTGGACACGAGCGCCGCTTTCGCGCGTGCCACACCCAAGCAGCAAATGCAGTGCTCGTTTTCATCCATAGGCGACAGCCACTTACAGCAATCAGAAGATTTGCCCGCTGGCAGTACTGCTGGTTCCAACGATAAGTTGTCAGCGAGAAGTCAAAAAGTTCGAAGGCATAGAAACGCTTCAATCAACAAAAGGTTAGATGCATGAGGGCGTGTGTCCCTTTTATACCACCTGCTCCAGTTCAAAGATGACATGCAAATTCATGCAGCCATGAACTTCATCGTTCATTGGCCAGTTGAAAGTTGAGAATGGCGTCCATCCGATATCCCGTAGTCAGGTAACTGACAGACGTCGAAGTGACCTGACTTTGAAAGGAAACATTACATTTAATACATTAATAAACAACATGAGACCATGAAAAAAACAACAAACAACTACATTTCAAATAGGCTATAACAAATAAAATATTACTAGCTAATGTTTGTAGCTCTTTGATGTATGTGCTGTTTCCTTGTTTATCTGTCACTGCAAATAATGACAAATATTATAGCTTAATATATCTTAATTAGACACATCTTGAGCATCCCAGCATCAACAGGCTCTGTGGAAAGAATATTTTCATAATGAACAATAATTGGAGTGACTTCTGTGGAGCTCATTTGGAGTGAACGTTCGATCAGCTTCAACTTCAAACTGTTCTTTAACTTTAAGTTGTGAATCTGTAAATGTAGTATGTTGTTCAAATGTGGTTTACGTATCAGAAAATCTTAACTCAAAGCCTGTTTTTGTAGTTACTGTCACAATTTTGTTAGACTTGTTTTGAACAATTCTGAAACAATACCGATTTTACTGTTAAATGAAGCAACAATAAAGAGAGAAATAAAGACGGAAAAAATCCTTATAATTGTAGCCCTGTTTATTTAAGTTTCTATAAATCTTATTTAATTTAGTATAAATCTGTTTAAGTTATTGTTGATTTATTTTTATGGGTTAATTTGTGATTGGCAGTATTTTATTTTACCGACATTATAGTTTGAGAGAAGTGTGGGAGAAGTGCTCTGCCCCTTTAAGGGAACTTGGGGGGAAAGTGAAAGTGAAACAAGAAACGAGAGAGAG
Organism: Paedocypris sp. Pulau Singkep; assembly: GCA_017309775.1. Classification (NCBI taxonomy): domain Eukaryota; kingdom Metazoa; phylum Chordata; class Actinopteri; order Cypriniformes; genus Paedocypris; species Paedocypris sp. Pulau Singkep. Next base: position 1,171,243 of record MU204446.1, read on the forward strand.
GGTGCGTGTCTCTCTGGAAAGCGGACTGTAAAATGCTGCACGTTGTGTGAAAATAAATACTCTGTTCGGAATCCATCGTGTGACCCATTTATTTAGAAGCCACGCCGAAGAGACGGAAATCAGAAGGACAAAAATAAGGGTTACATAATCATAAAAAAACAAAGTAAAATAAAAAGTAATGAAACTACAAAAAAAATGTTAAATTACATACACAACTCACAAATGTTTCATTTTATTCATATTTAATATTACAGAGAATCTTCACTCCAGAGTTGCTCAGATCATTTCCGTAAATCTCAGAGCTGAAGTCAGAGCAGAACAACCTTCTTCTGTCACTCCACAATAGTTCAAACTGTGAAGAACAACGACACTCTTCAGTCTCTCAGTTCAGAACATCAAGATTAAACTGATTTTTTAAAGATTTGATACATTTTAACTAAATGAAGGTTACAGCATGAAGGTTATAAAGTGGAAATGTTATGCTATTTAAAAATAAAATTAGCAATTTGTAATATTACTACCCGCAAAAAACACACATACGCGCACAAACACTGATTAATGTTTCTGTAGAAGAAATTGAATCAACAGAAAAAAATATATATCTATTACAGTTCTACTGTGACAGACTGTTGTTTGTATGTGTAGTGCGCATGTCCTTGGTCCTCTAGGGGGCTTGCCGTATTCGGGCAGAGCATGCGCACTGCGGACGTGTGTGAGCGGGAAGCTCGTGTTCGTCTGAGAATAAAAAGTTAAGTAGTTGTTTCATCCCGTGTCTCGCGCGTCTTTATTGTTTTCTCCCTTCCCAGTATAGCCCACGCGAGGTACTCGGCTACACTACTGTACAACTTTAATTCATCTACACTATCGTTAAAACACAAGTTTAATTTTGAGTATGTCAGGTAAGTAAATGTATAAGTGTGACTTACTCGACTGACGAAGTTTCTTTAATGACATGAAGAAGCTTCCGAAGAACTTCATCTGCATTAGTTTTTCCTCCGATAAACTGTTATAGCTTAAAAACCTCCATCTTCTGCTCTGACGTCAGCAACACAAACACTAAAGCCGACCACTGAGAAGAAGACAGTCTGATTCGCTGCATTGCTCCTGACGTCAGATAACGTTGAATCTCCTGCATCAGTGAATCATCACCAAGTTCATTCAGACAGTAGAACAGATTGATGCTTTTCTCAGCTGATTTATTCTCACTGATCTTCTGTTTGATGAATATAATAATATAATAATAATAATGAGTATTTGTAAGGCGCTTTTCACAGTTTTAACTGTCTCAAAGCGCACGTGTAAATATGTAAGGGAAATGTTGCTTTTTATTCAATTTGTCGTCTGGATTGTTGGTGTTAACTAAGTGGCTGCGGTTACGACAAGACAAAGACAAAGACCAGCGAGCAAGCACATACGCAACAGCGGCCAGGTAAAAAAAACCTCTTTAACGAGGAAAAACCCTGGGGAGAACCCGGCTCACTGGTGCCAGTCTCCTCCGGCATTCTAACACTACACAATCAGTGCGTTGGTTGTTCCACGTCATTTAATGATGATTCAGGAACGATGTTTCCCTCCTCAGTGGGGAAAGAGGCGGTTCCACTTCTCCACGCCAACAGCGTCATCAGGTCCACAGAGGTCCAGGAAGCACCACCGATGATTTCGAAAACTCCTAGGAGATTCCGGTCGTACGACACTTGGCGCTCAGGAAAGGAGGGGAGAGAAAAAAAAAAAAAAAAAAAAAGATGAACTGAACTATTTCTTCTTTGTTGTAGAAGAATCTTCTCATCTGTGTCTGTGTTTCTAGTAAGAGACTCTGATTAGATTCAAGTGACAGACCAAGAAGAAAACGAAGGAAAAAATCCAGATGTCCATTTCTGCTCTTTAAGGCCTCAGTCACAGCTGAAATGAAGCTGAAAACTTTTCCCTGAAACCAGCCCGACTCTTCTCTGAAGATCTGAGTGCACAATCCTGAGTAAACTGATGCTTCTGTCACTCCAACATCACACTCCCTCAGATCTTCCTCATAGAAGATCACATTCCCATTCACCAGCTGCTGGAAAGCCACTTTTCCTAGTTTGAGAATCATCTCTTCATTGTTCACACTCTCCTCATAGTCCTTCTGATGTGTGATGCTGGTCTGAAGGATGAGGAAGTGTGTGTACATCTCAGTGAGAGTCTTGGGAATCTCTCTGCTCTCTGATTCTCTCATCATTCTCTCCAGAACAGCGGCTGAGATCCAGCAGAACACTGGGATGTGACACATGATGAAGAGACTCCTGCTTGACTTCAAGTGTGAGATGATTCTGTGGGACAGACTCGGATCTCTGATCTTCTTGCTGAAATATTCCTCCTTCTGTGTGTCAGTGAAGCCTCGTACCTCTGTGACGCGATGGACACAGTCACGTGGAATGAGATCTGCTGCTGCTGGTCTGGTGGTGATCCAGATGAGAGCCGAGAGAAGCAGGTTCCCCTTGATCAGGTTCATCAGCAGCACGTCCAGTGAAGCAGATTCAGTCACGTCACACAACCTGACGCCACCGTGAAAGTTCAGAGACGGACGACATTCATCCAGACCATCAAAGCTGAAGAGGATCTTACAATCATCACTGAATAGTTTCATTTCTTTGGTTTCAGGGAAAAAGAGATGCAGGAGATCCAGAAGACTGATGTGTCTGTCCTTCATCAGGTTGATTTCCCTGAAAGGAAGAGGAAACACGAGCTGGACGTCCTGATTCTCTTTCTCTTCAGCAAAGTCCACAATCAGCTTCTGCACTGAGACGGTTTTCCCGATGCCCGCGACTCCCTTTGTCAGCACAGTTCTGATGGCTTTGTCTTGACCAGGTAAAGGAGTGAAGATGTCACAGCATCTGATGGCTGTATCTTCTGCTGTTGATCTCCTGGACTGAATCTCAATCTGTCTCAGCTCATGTTCCTGACTGATGTCTCCTCTCTCGCTCTCTGTGATGTAGAGCTCAGTGTAGATCTCCTTCAGGAGTGTTGGGTTTCCTCTCGTCACTGGTCCTTCAGACACACGGGAAAACTTCTAAAACAGAAAGATTAATGATGTTAATATGCTCAGACACTGAGGAGACACGCTGATGTGAGACAAGCTTCAGAGTGATTCACCTCACTTCAGCTGAAGATTGTTCAGATGTTGTTGAGTCACTGAGAGATTGATCAGTCACTAACACTCGACTCTGTTCCAGAGGAATCACACTCGCACTGTCAGAAGAAGAGAAGAGCTGAAGAAGAGCTGAAGACCAGACGTGTGTAGATGTTACTGAGTAGCTGGTTTAGTTGCAGGTCAGTTGTGAGAAACGGTTAGTGAGTTGGATTAGTGACTGAACGGTTTCAGGTTTAAGGCAAAATCTTCAGACGTGTGATTTCTGTTTTTTACACTGTGCAGTAATGTTCAATCTTAACTTACAACTTAAACTAAATATATTCCACTTCTACAGAGACGTGAGTATTATTGTACTTTATTTTTCACTTTCTCAAACATGTTGTATTTAGTCTTTTATATAATGTTTGTTTCGCCTTTATTGTGAAATGCTGCTGCTTCATTTATAGTTTCATCGCACTTGTACAATGCCAATGAAGCAATACATATACCATTCTATACATTTCTCTTCTGTTCTAGTTGAGAAAGATTCCGATATAATAAATGATGCTTTCACAGCTTACACAACAATAGTGTTACGTAGTGTTGTAGTAGTGCTTTCCAGGTCTGCAGCTGATTGGGGAACCGCAATGTCAATCATCAGATGGAGTGGGGGGGGGGGTGCTACATTTAGTTTAAATTTTTAATTCTCTGTTATACACACTTGGTCACTTGTGTATGTTTTGTTAATTTAGAGTAGATTAGTTAGGGTGTTGCCTGCGCTGAAGGTTACAATTTTCTTTTTCGTGTTTATTTAGGATAGTTTAGCTGTGTAGTTATACATAGTAAGATAAGGACTCTGTTTTGTTTTATTTAACGCCACTTTGTTAGCATTTTATTTAACTGTTTTATCACTATTTAATCTGGTTTTCACTTATTTGATACCTGAATAATAATAATCACAACATCACAATGCCGTATCGATAGTGGTTAAACTTCAGTTCAATTCGCTTCACATTAGTTGTAAAGTCTTTACCGTAGATCAGGCGATTTGTGTTTTTCCTTGAATTTGATTGGTTCATCCATTGACTGGTCACTTTTCATGGACACCAGATTTCAGTGAAGAGTCTGATCTCTTCTTCGGGATTACACTTGTTGTTTGTTTCTCCATCATCAGTTTTATGTGTTCAAGTCTGATGAGAGAGAAACTGACACACAACATAAGATGGAGATCATCACAATAGCACGACAGAAACTGTTTAGTCTAGTGAGTGCAACATACTTGATCTGCATTTACAAGCCTAAATATAGAAATAAATCCGGATACAATAATTTATCACAACATAAGGAGATATGAAACAGTTTGTTGTAATGTGATCTATTGTCATACACATATATATACACTGTGACATTTAAAGTGTGATCGAAATGATGTTAGATTTAGCTCCATAAATCATAACGTCAACTCTTTAACTCAGTTCAGTTAAAACACTCACCTTGATCAAATTGTTCATACAGATTCTCAGTTTTCATCTGTTGCTTGTTGATTCCGCTTTCAGATTCAGATTGTTTTCTTCTCAGGTTTAAAAAGACACAAAATTAAATAAATACTTTCACTTTTATTTGCATAAACACGGTCAGATGTGTACTGCTCCAAAATCAATACATTTCCATATCCAATTCAAAATCGTCACTTTGTATAAATAAACAACACAAATACACTGTGTTAAATAAACAAGTAAACATTCTTACTGGTTTTATTTCTGTGAAGCAGTAACTTCTTTAACCGGAGCGCAAGTTTTAACCGGAGCGTGTCAAATAAACACACACACACACACACCAGAATAACAGGACAGACAGGCAGTACTCTGTCTTCATTAGAGTGAACAGTATTTGAAAAAAAAAATGAAATATTGTACATAATGAACATTAGAATACATTTATATAAAAAATAAACCCTGTTTAGACGAGGCTAGGGAAAAAAATTCACATTTTGGGATATGGATATATTTAGTTTACTAAGCATTGTATTCGTCCTTACCTTTCTGAAAGTATGTGGGTGAGGAGAAAAATGAATTATTTTTCTATATGTATTGGCGAATTGACGACAAAGCTGACTTAAAACGAACTTAACATGTTTGAAAAACAAATTTAATCCATCTGTTCATATTGTACAGCTTACTCCATTTCTGAGTCATAGGGGAGCTTTGCAACATGATTTTGGACTGTGCATTGTAAACCCGAATATCATATCTAATTAAATAATCAATCAATCACAATGTAATCAAATACTTGAGTTTTAACTCATTACTATAAAATGTATATAATGTTTATTATACTACATTGTAGCAGATTGCACTTTTATTTATTATTAATGCAATAAGTGAACCAACTAAAATAAGTGAACTTAACTAAAAAAAAAAAAGCAAGTTTTGGTTTAAGAACACATTCTTTAACGTCATAGCAACAGAATTTGAAGGTCATTTGTGAGAGGCACATTTTTCGTAAGAGGTCATTTGTGAGAGGCTTTCCTCATGGAGAAACTCTTTACTTCTACGTTTATTTCTGAGAGAACAAACAACAGGTAGCACTACAACCGCGCTGGCCAGGCTAGATTTAATTACAATACTGAAAAACACTTTCAGTTTTGTTCTGTAGATCATTCTCAAGATGGGTAGAAGTGAGCTGACACCCAAACTTCAAACATTGACAAATCTGCTTAGTTTAAATTAGGTTTCTGATTACAACATACATAGTTCATATGTCCGCTCTTCCTTGGTGATTTTGCACTTTAAAATGGCAATCTGTTTGGCACTTTTGGAATGTTGTTGAATGTTGTAAGCAGCTTGACAGCAGTAGAATGTATAAAATATATATTCTTCCCTGATATATAGCAGTGGTGTAAAGGACTGTTAGGTTTAATATTTAAACCTTTAATATTGAATAAGCCTGACATACGAAGAGAGGTCAGTTTGAGATCTTTTCGTGTGTGTGTGTGTGTGTGTGTGTGTGTTAATCTGGTCCAGTCACTAAAGTGTAATAAGAATCAGAACCTTTGGCAGATTTTCCCGTGCGCATGGGTGCTCATGCCATTCCCGTACTAGTCACGATAACTTTTCACTAAATTTTCACAAAAATGTCACTAAACTTATAAGACTAAGTTAATCAGAATATACTAAATATATCATAAGTATATAAGATGTTGTTCTGAATTGCAACGTGATGCTCTCGGTGAAAGATATTAATCTTTCTTGGAGGCTTCGTAATAATTATAAATCAGTCAGGCATTCCATCATGGCCGAGATTGCAGGTCTCTGTCGAAGGGAGTTGTCCGGAAGCTGGATCCAGGGGTAATGAATTGAGCCGACACCGCGTTAAGGGTTAACACGTGTTTAATTTTGCCGTTCAATGCATTACTCAATCACAGTCAGGAAATGCGGATCCTTTATACCCTAAATGACGTCAGATATCTCGCGTGACTATCAGCAGGAAACGAGATTTGTCAGAGGACTGACTTACACACGTGTTCTCTATTCAATAACAAAAGATAGGCGTTGCTATGGTGATACGTAATCAGTCTCCATTCGACCTTCAGAGGTCTCAACACGAGGAGAGTAAGAATAGCAGTCTTAACCACTAACTTTGAATGTTGAAACCTAAGTATTATCTTAAAATATATAATAAAATATTATCTATGGTCAATCATAAATTAATATAAGTTCTGAG
>MU204446.1:1178168-1201353 GCA_017309775.1 Paedocypris sp. Pulau Singkep
AAAATTATCTTGCATTGTTCCCGATGGATCTGTGGGGGAATATTATAAGTCAAAACAACTTTTAGATTATTATTATTATTATCTAGATTTCATTTACTAATCTATCTCTTTTGGAGACACGAGTATAAACAATTCAACAGCTTTCAGCCTTGGCCTGAATAAAATAAGATCTTAATATTAATATTGGAAATAAGATTTAAGTTAATAAATATTAAAAATATTCTAACAATTGGTCTCTGTCTTTGCCCTCCTTCTTGGGCGCAATCCAGCCTAAAACTTTCCATTCTCTTTTGCTTCAAATAAATGAACTTACTTCCGATGAGAGCGCGGGGAAGCTCGAGAGACTTCAAAGAGATGGATCGCAAAGAGTGATCTTGGAGCCTGGTTTTTCCTTAGTGATTTTGAATAACTTTACCTATTGTGTTGTGTGACTTATTTTAAATGATTACAGCACTCAGGCAACAAACCGGTTTAAGGGTTTTAGACCTAACAACGAAAGAGAGACACAGGAAATAATGCCTGACTGTAGCCACAAAAAATTTGAATTTGAAAGAACAAGACTCCACGTAGTTCAGCAAATGACCGTGTCCAAATCCTCTGAATCCCCTGAAACCCTGAAGTCTAGTGTGGAGAAGCTGGAGAATAATCATTGCCACCTCTCTCCGGCTGAACATGCTCGACGGATTCAGGTCTATTGTGCCGGATACGGTCATCAGCACCCAGAATGTCCACTCTCCTCTGTTTCTTGTTTTTGATTTTTGGTGCTTTTGAGCCTAAATTCAGTTGAACAAAATACTTTCTTTTTAAACTGGATACTGTTAAAATGTATGAATAAAACATCATTCATAATTTGGCAAATACATAAGTTTGATTTTATTACACGAAACATTACATTTATTACATTCATAAACAGTATGAAAAAAAAACGAGTACATTGAAACTTTCTATATATAACCTTTATTTAACCAGGTGAAAAACCCATTGAGATCAAGATCTCTTTTACAAGGGTGACCTAGCCAAGATATAAGCTATAATGTTGCATTAGAAATAGGCTTTATTAAATAAAACAGTACTAGCTAATATTTGTATCTATTTGATGTATGTGCTGTTTCCGTGTTTGTTTATGTGTCACTGCAAATAACGATAAATATTCTAGCAAAATATATTGTAATTAGACATAACATCTTGAGCATTCCAGCATCAACAGGCTTTGTGGACAGAATAAATGGAGTGAACAACGAGAAAAATAAAAACTGAAAAATTCTTATAATCATAATAAAAACAAAGTAAAATAAAAAGTAATGAAAGTACAAAACATTTTAAAATACATACATACACAACTCATAAAAGTTTCATATTATTAATATTTAATATTACAGAGAACCTTCACTCCATAGTCTCTCAAATTATTTCCAGTCAGATCTAGTTCAGTCAGACGTGAGTTTGATCTCAGAGCTGAAGTCAGAGCAGAACAACCTTCTTCTGTCACTCCACAATGTCTCAAACTGTGAAGAACAACGACACTCTTCAGCCTCTCAGTTCAGAAACATCAAGATAATAAAAGACAAATCACTGACACTTCAAGACATTAAACTATTTTCAGCTTTATGGAACTAAAACTTAAGACGTTTACTGTTTTTTTCCACCAATAAAATCAGTAGATTTTTTTAGCAGATTGTATTATCTTCATTTTAGTTGTTTTCTTTTTTGATTGTTTTAGAACATTTTTACTTTAGGCAATAAAATGTCTATGGTTACTTGCGTAACCTGAATAGACGTCTGTTAGTTACCTGACTATGGGATATCGGATGGCCTGCCATTCGTGCCTTAACCTTTCAACTGGCCAATTAATGGTGAAGTTCATGGCTGCATGAATTTGCATGTGTCCTTTGAACCTGAACCAGGTGGTATAAAAGGCGGTGTGTGCATCATGTTCGTTACCTTTCGCTGATTGAAGCCGGTCGGGCCAACGCAGACTTCCTACCGAAAAGACCTCTCCGGCGCACCTAGCCGAGGAGCAGTCAGTGGATCTTCCACAGCATCTAGTGGTGGGCCTAACCCGCAGGGTAATAGCACTCATCTACAAAGGGGCATTCAAGGAACCTGTTGACTCTCGACCCTTGCCGTGGCGTGGGGGACCCTTGCCAGGGTCGATGAAGAACACCCTTCACCTTGGTGCGAAGTGTTGCATTGAGTTGCAGCAAAAACGTCACTCATCGAAGAAGCCCAGTGTCTGTCGTGAATAGAGTACTCGGGAGAGGGAGGATAGCATAGTCCTACTACTCAACCTCATCCCTAGGGAAACGCAGGCGTGTATCGATACATGTAGGCGTGATACTCTGCGTGTATCGCTCTTGTGGAGGAAAAACCGCCAGGACGAGGCAACTAGTCTGGACTCGAGAGACCCCCCCCCCCTTATGCTTGTTTATCCGTCTGGGGGAACAGAGGCTGGGTCTCCCAGGGGTCTCGGCCCTCCGTTGACTGCGACCCCTTGTGTGCTGAGCGGACTGAACGTGTCTCTAGCCTAGCTTGAGGGTAGAAGAACGCTGAAAACGGAGACTGGCATCAATGGCTCCGCAGGCCTACACCATGTCAGGATTGCCCTCCACTGCAGAGAGTATTTTAATGAGGCTAGCGCTAGGAATAACACAGCGTTTAGCATGAGCAGCTTAAGTCTCGCAGTCTCCAGCGGCTCGAAGGGGGGAGTAAGAGTGTCTGCAGGGAAAGCCTCTAGGTCCCCGACTTGTTTCACTCAGGCTAGCACTAGTAGTAATGCAGCCTTCAGTGTGAGCAGCTTAAGACTTGCAGTCTCCAGCGGCTCGAAGGGGGAGAGCAAAGGGTTTCCAAGACCAAGCTCAATCCCACACCGGGGTCGGGGGAGGTCTGGATGGACGTAGCCTCCGAGCACCTCTAGAAACCTAATTGTCACATCGTGCTGGCCAAGTGTCTTCCCCTCAATGAGGTCATGGGGGGCGGATATTACGGCCACATAGACTCTTAGAGTGGAAGGGGCCAGTTTCTCTTCGAGTTTCTGCTGGAGAAATGAGAGAATTGTCCCGACGGGGCAACTCAGTGGGTTTTCGTTTTTCTGGCGGCACCTGGTGACAAAAGTCTGCCACTTCAGGTCGTACAACCGCCTATTAGACAGTTCTGTACCGACTGTGGCAGTTCATCTAACGAGGTGTCCCATCCAACCTGACGTGGGGTTCCAGAGGTCAAGTTGGGAATGCTCGAGCGAGCCCAGTGCTTGCAGGAGGAGGTCTAGCTGCTTCGGAGGGGACGTCACGAGAGCCATGAGCTCCGACGTCCAGGTCTTGTCAGGCCAGAAAGACGCGATCAAAGTCACCTGCTGACCCTCCTTCCTGACTCGACCCAGGAGCTGGAGAATTAGGGTAACTGGCGAGAAGGTGTACTTCCTCAAGTAGTGGCCATGGTGAGCAAGGCATGTAACCGAGGGCCGCTTCGGTTAACGCGAACCAGAATGGACCTTGGGTTGATGTGTCTGAAGCAAAATCTATCTGTGCTTGACCGAATTCGACCAACACCTCTGTCACCACTTGGGGGTTCAGCCACTATTCTTCGAAGGCCCTGCCGTGACAGCGCATCTGCTGCTGTGGTGAGGATGCCTGGAATGTGGACTGAGTCTTGTTCCAGATCCTGAACTGAAGGGGCCGCATGTGGAGTCTGCCTAACGGAGTCACTGTGGAGGCGGACACCACGTGGCCGAGGATTCTCTGGAAGTGTTTGGACGGGTGTGAAACTCTGCAGTTGACCCTGGATGTCGGCGGCCCTCCGGGAGGGAGGGATTTGAGGTCGTGCCCAAGAAAAGAGATCTGCTGACAAGGGGTCAGCTCTTGTCTCAATTGATGCGGAGCACGAGTCGTCGTGGAATAGCCAGTCGTCTAGGTAGTTCAGGATCCTGATGCCCTTCCTGAGGGCAGCCTGCGCTATCTTCGTAAAGACGCGTGACAACAGGGTGAGGCCGAAGGTCAGGACATTGCATCAATATGCTCGGCTTTCGAACGCAAAGCGCAAAAAGGGCTTGTGTCGATGCAATCAAGACGTGGAAGTATGCGATAGCGGAAGGTCGATAGCGGCAAACCAATCCTGGAGCTGAACTGCCCTCAGAATGTTTATCTGAGTAACCATCCTGAATGAAAACCTGTGCAGGTGTTGATTCAGGGATCTCAGATCCAGAACGGTTCACATACCACCGGTCTTCATGGGAACCACAAAAAACTCTGCCCTTAATACGAGCACGTCTCTCGAGCCGGATGCCCATTTGGGTGGTGAAGATGACTCGGAAAGCCGGAGGCCGGCGGGCAAACTGAAGCGCGAAGCCGAGTCGGTGTACTTCCTCAAGTAGTGGCCATGGTGAGCAAGGCATGTAACCGAGGGCCGCTTCTGTTAACGCAAACTTCACAGTTTGCATCACCCTCGGGGACGGGGAGCACACCACTCGCTCACACCAATCACTCAAGTACCATCTGAGGGGGAACAACGAAGCTGTGGGGTTCCAACATAACCACAAACTGAGACAGAAACCATGCACCTTTACCAGAGCAAGAGCTCACCTTCCAGCCAACACTGACGCCGCTCATCCTCGGGCGAATCCAGTAACGCGTCCAAGAATCAGGAAGCTACTGGAGAGCTCACGCATGCGTAGTGAATTTTTGAGATGGTAGTCATCTAAATTCAGCCCCGGTTGTCCCGTTGCGCTTCGTGGAGAGCCAAAACCATCCGAAACATGGCAGGAGACTGAAGGGGGATATATTCCGTGGAAATCGCATAACTGTGCTGCGCCTCCATGTTTCTTTACAAAACGGGAGCTGCGCTCACCAAACAAAAGGAACACGATGGTTGCGGCCTCCCGACGACGGTAGCCATCTAATTAACGGGATTCATAGAAGAAAACAACATATCTACCGTTTAGGAGCTCTCAGCGCAACTCTTGTCGACGTAAACAGTCAACGTAAACAGAGTTTTCAGCTGCTTCCGAGTTTTTCGGGAAGAGCGAAGCAAGATGGGAAGTACTGCCGATTCCAACGATGAGTTTCACAGAGAAGTCGAAGAGTTGAAGGCATACAAACGCTTCAATCATCAGAAAGCTAACGAACATGAGGCACACATCGCCTTTTATACCACCTGGGTCAGGTTCAAGGGTGAAATTCAAATTCATGCAGCCATGAACTTGACCGTTCATTGGCCAGTTGAAAGGGTGAGGCACGAATGGCAGGCCTTTCAATATCCCATAGTCAGGTAACTGTCAAACGTCGAAGTGACCTGACTATGAAAAGGAAAGAACATTTAATAAAGCCCCAAAAAAATCAAACTATTGTGAGGTTGCAGATAAATTTCACACAATTATGCTCTATTTAAAACAATAGAGACGTCTTTTCTTTGTTTCATTTATTAAGTGGGTTTTTTTTTTTAATGCTTTTTCTGATATTTGTATAGTTTCTGAGAGCGGAATTACCTGAGTTTCTGTAGATTACAGTGAGAATCCTTCAATGAATCAGAGAGAATCTTCACTCCAGAGACACTCAGATTATTCCATGAAAGATCTAGTTCAGTCAGACGTGAGTTTGATCTCAGAGCTGAAGTCAGAGCAGAACAACCTTCTTCTGTCACTCCACAATCTCTCAAACTGTGTATAATAAAGAACAAATCACTAACACTTCAAGACTTTCAACTATTTTCATCTTCAACAGGAACTAAAACTGTAAATTAAGATGTTTAATATTTTTTCATTTATAAATTATGCAGATTTTATTACATTTCAGATTAGACTTTATTTTAGTTGTTTTAATTTTTTGGTTGTTTTAGAACATTTTAATTTCAGGCAATAAAAAGAACATTTAATGAAGCCCCCAAAGAATCTTGAAAAATATTTTTTAAACTATTGTATAATTGCTCTAAAACTGCCCTAAAATAAAATATAAAAAAACTTTAGTGGAACTTCAGATACATTTCATACAGCTACCCTAAATGTAAAAGAAATAGAAACTTTGTCTTTGTTTTATTTGTTGAATGTTTTTATATGATTTTTCTGATATGTGTAATTTCTGAGAGCAGAATTACCTGAGTTTCTGTAGATTACAGTGAGAATCCTTCAGTAAATCAGAGAGAATCTTTACTCCAGAGTCTCTCAGATCATTTCCAATCAGATCTAGTTCAGTCAGACGTGAGTTTGATCTCAGAGCTGAAGTCAGAGCAGAACAACCTTCTTCTGTCACCCCACAATAACTCAAACTGTGAAGAACAACGACACTCTTCAGTCTCTCAGATCAGATAATAAAATCAAGATAATAAAGAACAAATCACTGACACTGTTTGTTGTTTAGACCATCTATAAAATATGTAAATTTCAATACATTTCATAATGTAATTTTTTTATTTTAGTTATTTGTCCAAAAACATGCGTTTCAGGCTAATTGGAATTGGAAAATTGACCCCACAGGTATGAGTGAGTGTGTGAATGTGTTTGTCTGTGTGTCTCGCTCTGCGAATGGTTGGCCACCAATCCAGAGTGTGTATCCTGCCTCCGGCCCTAAGATGCTGAGATAGGCGCCAGCTCCCCGCGACCCTGTAAAGGATGAAGCGGTAGAAGATGACTGACTTATTTTCCTTTTATGTTTAACAACATTTTTACTTTAGGAAATAAAAAGTGCATGTAATTGTCACACTCTCGCTCTCGGGAAACCCCGGGGAGGAGCGAGAGTGACGAGGAAACACAAACTACAGTGAGCGGGAAGCTTGTGGTTGGCGGTCTTTGGAAAAATGAAAGTTTATTCTGTGTCCGTGCGTTTTTAGTAAATACTTTGCCCAAAGATATAAAACACGCAAGGTGCTTGGTTACTTGGTTACACTTGGTGGCAGCAGTTTGTTTTTTGCTACCGTGGCGACTTCGGTCAGTTACCGTCGTTTTTTTTAGAGGTTTAGCTGCACATTTAGGGGTAGCGCACGTTAGCGTATGGGTGACATGTGGTGTCAACGCGAGGAAGACAACAGACGAGATAAACGGCATGTGAAGATTGAGCTGCTAGCGCCGTTCTCTGCTGGCGGTGCGAAGAGTTTTGTGCTCTAGTCCCGGCAGTTTGAAGTTCTCAACTGAGGGGCGCAGATTCTGCCAACACGTTTGTGTGGCGCTGCGTTTCGTTTGTGGGACAGTCTTCCACGCGCCGTTCAAAGGATTATTCTGCAAAGAAAAACAGACTGAAGGAAGCGTTTGGTGAATGACAGCTGGTGGAGCGCTACTGGGCGAGCTTGACGGCCGGTCCCCGGACACATGGCGAGAAATTGTAGGTGTGTGCAGAGGAAATCAGCCAGTTGGTAAGTGAGGCTATCCCGGATAATGAGAATGCCCTAAAAGAAGAGAAGTTTCTTCGATTCATTGCTGGTTTGGACCACATACTGGGAGCAAAATGCAAGGAGCATGGAGCGACGGACCTGAATGAAGCTGTGATAATCGCGGGTCGATATGAGAATGCTGGGGCACATGGTCACATGACTGTCGGCTCCTCTTGACCTGCTGTTTACTCCGTGAGTGAGAATAGTCAATTGATGGATGAAATGATTGACATGAAAGTGGAGTTGCAGCGTTGAGGAGGTTGAATCTCGGGGCGATGAATGAGAGGGATGTTCGTCATTCATAGCATGGAGACGCGTGTCAGTGTGCTTGTGGAGCTCAAGATTGCAGATCCAGAAACACCTGGAGATTCTGCTCTCTGGTGAGGTCATTCCAACACGAGCACGATTTGACAACCAGACAGAACTACAAATAACGCCACCCTTAGCCGTCACCTGCGAGACAAAGTCTCAGCCCCGGCCCAGGTCAGTAAAATAGCAGTCAGGATGAGTCAAGGAGATGAGTGCACTTTGTCACCTAGCAGAGATCGGATATGTTTCCAGTCGGGAAACGGACTGTAGCTGATGTTGTGGTCCAAACACCAGCTGTTTACACCAAGGACCCACAAATTGCTTTTAATGAAATGTGTGACTAACATTAACTTAACCAAGGACACGGATTAGAGCCGGGTGGTGTCATATGTGAAAGGCGTGATTAAAAGTATGGAAGTACATATCATTCTGATCTAGTAGATTCTGGATCTAGTGTGTTGCTGATGAGTGCCGAATTTCGTATGTCCATTCCCATTCTTCGCAATCGTCCTCTGAGGAAGGACTGTGTCAGCTCATGCTGTAAACGGAGAAATACCCAGACGTGCTGGGTACCATCACAGTCATGTTCCAGTTGGGGACTGAGTCGTGGCAGCATGTGTTTTATGTGATTAGAGAAACCACACAAACTGTATTACTCGGATGGGACTTTTTGTTGAAAAATCAAGCCGTGCTTGACCACAGTGAGTTTAAACTTTGGGATGTAGAAGTTCCATTATGACAACGCTGGCCTCACAAGTTAATTTGCCTCATCTCAGTGAAGCTGTGGTGCCTGTGAGAGCATTAGCACCCAATGCACGTCAGGTTGGAAATGACTTCATTGGCTACCTGGAACCTAGTGCGTCGGAATCTTTCAACTTGGTAGTAGCTCGAACACTAGCTGGAGTTCATAATGGACTGACTAAAGCTCGGATTTTAAATCCTACCGGACATGACATTTTTCTGACCCAGAGCCTGCATTTGGGTGAACTTTGTCCTGTCAGCGGATATTCTGACATTATATCAGACTTGCCTCATTTACCATCATCACGGATCATCATCCACTTTTGGCACTTCAGCGCATATCCATCAAGAACTGCTATGTTTATTTTTGTACATTTTGTTGTACAAAAATACTCATTATTATTATTTGCTCGTGTTTAGTGCGCATGTCCTTTGAGATCTAGGGGGCTTGCTGTATTCTGGCAAGAGCATGTGCACTGGATATGTATGTGTGAGCGGGAAGCTAGGAAAAAAAAGTTCAGAAAGAGACATTTTATCCCGTGTCTGCTTTTTCAGTATTACTTTGCGAAAAGTATAACACACGCAAGGTGCTCGGTTACATGTTTTTAAATGACTCAACTATCTCCAAGTATTGTGAGATTGCACTAAAACGTTGCCTTAATATAAAAAGGCTTTAGTGCAACTAAAGCAAGGGTTAACCCTAACCCTAACCCAATATTTCAAACAACTAAATTCATTAAACAATAAATTCAAAACAACAGAGACTTGTTTTTTTTATATACCTAATCTGAGATTTGTATAATTTCTGAGAGCAGAACTACCTGAGTTTCTGTAGATTACAGTGAGAATCCTTCAGTGAATCAGAGAGAATCTTCACTCCAGAGTCAAACAGATCATTTCCAGTCAGATCTAGTTCAGTCAGACGTGAGTTTGATCTCAGAGCTGAAGTCAGAGCAGAACAACCTTCTTCTGTCACCCCACAACGTCCCAAACTGTGAACAACAACGACACTCTTCAGTCTCTCAGATCAGAAACAGAAACAAATCACTGACACTTCAAGACATTCAACTATCAACTAGAACTGACACACAGCAAACTAAATGAAGGTTACAGCATGAAGGTTATAAAGTGGAAATTTAAGCTATTCCGAAATAAAATTAGCAATTTGTATTATTTCTACCCGCAAGACACACACGCACTCACAGAAACAAAATTGCCACATAATATGTACAGTTGACTACGCTTAATCGCGCTACATCGGGACACGACCATTTTGCCCCAATAAAGCTGCACCGGACACGCCCCCCTCCTGAAGCTGCCGCCAAAAAAACTGCTTTTCTGCCCCAATAAAGCGGCGCAGATTTTCGTTATGAGATACAATTTATTTTGGGACTTTAGTATTTGGCCCAATAAATAATAATAGGCCCAATAAAGTGGCTGCCCTGATTAACCAGTGGCCCAGTTAAGCAGAGTCTACTGTATTTTTCTTTTTGTGGGTTTTATTTCGTGAACATTTTTATTACATTTTTCTACAGTTTTCTGCCCATTTGACATTCTGCAGATTGATAAACAAACTAACTATAGAGAAGAAAATTAATCAACAGAAACAAAATAAATAACTTGTACAGATCTACTGAACAACTTCAGTTTATCTACACTATCGCTCAAACACAAGGTTGATTCAGAAAGTTTCAGGTAAATAAATGTGTAAGTGTGACTTACTCGACTGATGAATATTCTTTAATGACGGGAAGAAGATTCTGAAGAACTTTATCTGCTGGAGTTTTTCCTCCGATAAACTGTTGTAGCTTAAAAATCTCCATCTTCTGCTCTGACGTCAGCAACACAAACACTAAAGCCGACCACTGAGAAGAAGACAGTCTGATTCGCTGCATTGCTCCTGACGTCAGATAACGTTGAATCTCCTGCATCAGTGAATCATCACCAAGTTCATTCAGACAGTGGAACAGATTGATGCTTTTCTCAGCTGATTGATTCTTCCTGATCTTCTGTTTAATGAACTGAACTATTTCCTCTTTGTTGTAAGAGATTTTTCTCGTCTGTGTCTGTGTTTCTTGTAAAAGACTCTGATTAGATTCTAGTGACAGGCCCAGAAGAAAACGAAGGAAAAGATCCAGATGTCCATTTCTGCTCTTTAAGGCCTCAGTCACAGCAGCACGATGCAGATCAGATAATGACTTAACATCAATTTGCCTACATAATCTAGAGAAGAAACTCTTGTTGATCTGGTGAATCACACTGATGTTGTTGTTAGTGAAGGTGAGATGAACATAGAGAGCGGCGAGATACTCCTGGATACTGAGATGAATGAAGCTGAAAACTTTTCCCTGAAACCAGCCCGACTCTTCTCTGAAGATCTGAGTGCACAATCCTGAGTAAACTGATGCTTCTGTCACTCCAACATCACACTCCCTCAGATCTTCCTCATAGAAGATCACATTCCCCTTCGCCAGCTGCTGGAAAGCCACTTTTCCCAGTTTGAGAACCGTCTCTTCATTTTTCACACTCTTCTCATAGTCCTTCTGGTGTGAGATGTTGGTCTGAAGGATGAGGAAGTGTGTGTACATCTCAGTGAGAGTCTTGGGAATCTCTCTACTCTCTGATTCTCTCATCATTCTCTCCAGAACAGCGGCTGAGATCCAGCAGAACACTGGGATGTGGCACATGATGAAGAGACTCCTGCTCGACTTCAGGTGTGAGATGATTTTGTGGGACAGTCTCAGATCTCTGATCCTCTTTCTGAAATGTTCCTCCTTCTGTGTGTCAGTGAAGCCTCGTACCTCAGTGACGCGATGGACACAGTCACGGGGAAGGAGATCTGCTGCTGCTGGTCTGGTAGTGATCCAGATGAGAGCCGAGGGAAGCAGGTTCCCCTTGATCAGGTTCATCAGCAGCACGTCCAGTGAAGCAGATTCAGTCACGTCACACAACCTGACGCCCCCGTGAAAGTCCAGAGACAGACGACATTCATCCAGACCATCAAAGATGAAGAGGATCTTACAATCATCACTGAATAGTTTAATTCTTTTGGTTTCAGGGAAAAAAAGATGCAGGAGATCCAGAAGACTGATGTGTCTGTCCTTCATCAGGTTGATTTCTCTGAAAGGAAGAGGAAACACGAGCTGGACGTCCTGATTCTCTTTCTCTTCAGCCCAGTCCACAATCAGCTTCTGCACTGAGACGGTTTTCCCGATGCCCGCGACTCCCTTTGTCAGCACAGTTCTGATGGCTTTGTCTTGACCAGGTAAAGGAGTGAAGATGTCGCAGCATCTGATGGACGTGTCTTCTGCTGTTGATCTCCTGGACTGAATCTCAATCTGTCTCAGTTCATGTTCCTGACTAATGTCTCCTCTCTCACTCTCTGTGATGTAGAGCTCAGTGTAGATCTCCTTCAGGAGTGTTGGGTTTCCTCTCGTCACTGGTCCTTCAGACACACAGGAAAACTTCTCCAGCAGGTTTGATCTCAGTCTGATGTGAAGAAAGATTAATGATGTTAATATTTTCAGACACTGAGGAGACACGCTGATGTGAGAGAAGCTTCAGAGAGATTCACCTCAGTTCAGCTGAAGATTGTTCAGATGTTGTTGAGTCACTGAGAGCTTGATCAGTCACAGACACTCGACTCTTTTCCAGAAGATTCACATTTGCACTGTCAGAGGAAGAGAAGAGCTGAAGAAGAGCTGAAGGCCAGACGTCTGCAGAAGTTTACTGACTAGCTGGTTTAGTTACAGGTCAGTTGTGAGAAACGTGTAGAGTTTTCGATTAGTAACTGGAAGGTTTTGAACAAAATCTTCAGACGTGTGATATCTGTTTCTACACTGCAGTAATGTTAAAAATAGAACGAACTTACAATTTAACACAGAACTCCCACTGCGACAGGGATGTAAGTATTTGACTTTATTTTTCACTTTCTTAAACTTGTTGTGTTTAGTATTTTATAAAACGTTTGTTTTGTCTTTATTGTTAACGGCTGCTGCTTCATTTTGTTACAATCCTGCTCCGCCGCTTCACCTGACCCTGGACTGTCTTGGGAACTCAAATTCCCAGGAGCCTTTGGTTCCTGTCTTCTGTGTCTCATCAACAATGTTATCGGTACCACCTGTGTCTGAGTGTATTTAAGCTGTCACCTGTTCCTTTGTCGGTTATTGACGCTACATCCATGCTATGTCTCTGTTTTTACGGCTATCATGCCAGGTTTATGTTTTGTATTTCGTTTATGAGTCTTTTGTTTAATTAAACCAATTTATATTTGACAACATCTTCGTTTTGTCTTGCTCATAGCCTAAAAGCGTGTCACAAATATAGTTTCATGGCAATTGTACAATTCCAATTAAGTAGTATTCTGTTCCATCAATTTCTATTCTGTTATGAAATAATAAATTGTGTTTTCACAATTTACACAACACTAGTTTCTAGTGTTTAAACTTCAATTCACTTCACTTAAAAAGTCTTTACCGTCGTTCAGGAGATTCGTGTTTTCCTTTAAATGTCATTGGTTCATCCATCGACCAGTCACTTTTCATGGACACGTGGCTGAATTCTGGTGAGTCTGATCTCTTCTTCTGGATTTCGCTTGTTGTTTGTGTCTCCATCATCCGTTTCATGTGTTTCTAGTCTGATGAGAGAGAAACTGACATACAACATCAAATTAAGATCATGACAATACAACAGACTTGTTGTGTTGGTGGGAAAACATAATAAATCACAAAATGATGGACTTCGTCTTTCCTTCTTTATGGTTGTTTTATTTACACAGGCTGAGAAGAAAAAGGGAGAACCACATTTTTTTGGCCAACCAGAATACAACATTTAAAATCTACACAATAAACACAATATAAAAAAATATTACGCGGATACAATAATTTATCACCACAGTGAGAAATATATAATGCTGTCTGTTGTAATGTCATCAAATGATAACGCTCCAAAATACTTTACTTCTGTCAAACATGTGTGTGATTTGCCCGATAACATAATATTAATGTTTATCATTATTAAACATGTTTACTCAGAGGATGTGAAGATCAGTACTGTAACTGTCACGGCGCGTGTCACTCCGACAGAGCTGGAGGGAAGGACCCACGTGCACAGCACAGAAACTCAGGGAGGTCTTCAAGGGGTAACAGTTGCAAAAAGGGGTTTATTCAAGAAGGCGTGGTCGAACAGGCAGGGTCATACACGGGTAATCCATTTAGCAAAATAAACAAGAATCAAAACAAGACTAGAAACTGGACAGGACGAGATCACGAGGCTAGAGTGACAGGGATTAGACATCTGACAAACTGGCAAAGACAGTGTGCACGAGTGAGAACTAAATACAAGACACAACGAGCGACAGCTGAACAGGGTAACGAGACAATTAACGCAATGAAGAGTGAATAACCCAAAACACCTGGAGACATTAAACACGGGAAGCACGCGGAGATTACTGTGCAAACAATAACAAAAGACACGTGGGGAAAACCAAGAAGTAAACAGAGTCTGACAGAGAGGGAGTGACGCAATAACAAAATAAAGGTGACAAAATAAAAGTACACATGAAACACGAATTACAGTCCGTGACAGAAGCCCTCCCTCAAAGGGCGGATTCCAGACGCCCAGAAAAACAAGGTCAGGGCGTGTTGACTGTCTTGTGGGACGGCAGAACGGACTGAAGCCGGAGCGGATGGACGGCCGAGTGGGCCGCTGTCTTTCACCGCCAGCAAGAGTTCAGGTGGGCGGCCGGAGGGGCCGCAGCAAGGGTCCGGTGGGCGGCCGGAGGGGCCGCAGCAAGGGTCCGGTGGGCGGCCGGAGGGGCCGCAGCAAGGGCCTGGCGGGCCGCCGCAGAGGTCAGGAGGACGGCCTGGCGGGCCGCCGGAGGGGTCAGGAGGACGTGGCGTGACGGCGACTGGACGTGGCTCGGCTGGAGCTGGAGCTGGAGCGTGACGTGGCTCTGGAGCTGGAGCTGGAGCGTGACGTGGCTCTGGAGCTGGAGCGTGACGTGGCTCTGGAGCTGGAGCGTGACGTGGCGCTGGAGCTGGAGCGTGACGTGGCTCTGGAGCTGGAGCGTGACGTGGCTCTGGAGCTGGAGCTGGAGCGTGACGTGGCTCTGGAGCTGGAGCGTGACGTGGCTCTGGAGCTGGAGCGTGACGTGGCTCTGGAGCTGGCCGCGGCGAGACGTGGTCGGGCGGAGCCCGCTGGATCGTGGCTGGATCGTGGCTTGGTCGGGCGGAGCCCGCTGGATCGTGGCTTGGTCGGGCGGAGCCCGCTGGATCGTGGCTTGGTCGGGCGGAGCCCGCTGGATCGTGGCTTGGTCGGGCGGAGCCTCTCCGGGCAAGGCCCGGTGGATCGAGGTTTGGTTCGCCGTGGGCGGAGCCTCTCCGGGCAAGGCCCGGTGGATCGAGGCTTGGTTCGCCGTAGGCGCGGTTTGACTGGACTGAGGCTGCCGGGGCGCGGCTTGAGGCTGCCGGGGCGCGGCTTGACTGAGCAGGGGCGCGGCTTGACTGAGCAGGGCCGCGGCTTGACTGAGCAGGGCCGCGGCTTGACTGAGCAGGGCCGCGGCTTGACTGAGCAGAGGCGCGGCTTGACTGAGCAGAGGCGCGGCTTGACTGAGCAGAGGCGCGGCTTGACTGAGCAGAGGCGCGGCTTGACTGAGCAGAGGAGAGACAGGACTGGACGAGACAGGAGGAGAGACAGGACTGGACGAGACAGGAGGAGAGACAGGACTGGACGAGACAGGAGGAGAGACAGGACTGGACGAGACAGGAGGAGAGACAGGACTGGACGAGACAGGAGGAGAGACAGGACTTGACGAGACAGGAGGAGAGACAGGACTGGACGAGACAGGAGGAGAGACAGGACTGGACGAGACAGGAGGAGAGACGGGGCTGGACGAGACATGACATGCAGGACGAAGAAAACGCAGACGCGAGGACGGAGGACAGAACACCGGAGAAGACATGGCTAGTGAGCGGAAAGAAAGTGAGCGAGACGACAGTGAGCGGAAGCGGCGAGAGCGCCGAGGTCGAGGGGTGAAAAGCGGAGAAGCACGACATACCGGAGAAGCAGAGGACACATGAGACACAGGAGAAGGGCAACGTGCAGGAGAAACAGAAAAGGCAGAAATTAGGACGGAGCGCGGGGAAGACACTGAACTAGAAACCATTGAACGTACATTAGACACAGCAGGAGAGAAAACAGAAAATGACTGACTCTTGGTCAGGACGGGTGAGCATCGTTTGCAAGTGCGGACCCACTTCGGCATCAGATAGTCTGACTGCGCACTTGCAAATACTGAGTGCCACAACTCAAAAAGGGCAGTCACTGGGGATCCGGCAGGTAATCGGAAGAGCTCACAGGGGCACAGGTGCTCAATTTGCCGCCATACCTCATCTGGGTGGACGTGACGAGTCGCTGGACAGAACTCCATCACGGCGTCCATTTCCTCTTCGAAGATAGCGCACCGCTCATGCGCTGAGGCCGTGTAACGGAGCGGACTGCTGCCGTTACTGGACTAGAGTTAAGACCCCCGTGCCCCATACACCGCACGGCCCCGAGGGTCAGAGAATAGCAAGAAGAACTATATACACAAAATAGTCTTTAATGGAAGACTCTCCTCACGGAGAGACTCCCGTTTATTAGTCCCTCAGAACACCCGAGCAGCAACAGTGCCACCCAGGTTAGGGATTGCCACTGCACCCCGAACGGCAGTCAAGAGATCATGAAGACCAATGCACACAACGACGGTAGATGAATATTGTACAGTGAAGGAAGGTATAACTCTGTTACAGCCGTAGCCAGGGTGGAAAACAACTCCATGGCTTCCATGCTGGCTGGGTCCATTGTTGGCCAGTTTGTGCTGTCACGGCGCGTGTCACTCCGACAGAGCTGGAGGGAAGGACCCACGTGCACAGCACAGAAACTCAGGGAGGTCTTCAAGGGGTAACAGTTGCAAAAAGGGGTTTATTCAAGAAGGCGTGGTCGAACAGGCAGGGTCATACACGGGTAATCCATTTAGCAAAATAAACAAGAATCAAAACAAGACTAGAAACAAGACTGGACAAGACGAGATCACGAGGCTAGAGTGACAGGGATTAGACATCTGACAAACTGGCAAAGACAGTGTGCACGAGTGAGAACTAAATACAAGACACAACGAGCGACAGCTGAACAGGGTAACGAGACAATTAACGCAATGAAGAGTGAATAACCCAAAACACCTGGAGACATTAAACACGGGAAGCACGCGGAGATGACTGTGCAAACAATAACAAAAGACACGTGGGGAAAACCAGGAAGTAAACAGAGTCTGACAGAGAGGGAGTGACGCAATAACAAAATAAAGGTGACAAAATAAAAGTACACATGAAACACGAATTACAGTCCGTGACAGTAACTGCTTGTCTGGTTCTTGTGTGTGAAGATTATTCAGTGCTATCTGCAGCATTATTCTGAACTTGTACTGATTTAAATTACATTTTAATAACACACATTGTGACATTTATGGTCTTGTAAAAAAACATGTAAGATTTCATTCCATTAATCATAGTAAGGTCAACTCTTTAACTCAGTTTAGCTGAAACACTGACCTTGATCAAAAAGCAATCCTTCTCGATTTATCCTTTGCGTGTTGATTCCGGTGCAAGAACCGTCACTTTGTACAAGTAAATATTCTTACTGGTTTTATTTCCGTGAAGCAGTAACTTTCTTCATCAAGCGGAGCGCAGGTTCTTCACTCGCACAGTGACGTGTCACGTGTTTTATAACTCACTCTACTGGCATCTGACGTCACTGCAGTGGGATTTCATAGTGCAGGACTTTCTGTGTCTTGAGAACCGGCCAACATTTATTAATTTAATAAAGTGATTAGTAAATTGTGTGTGTCTATTTTTCTTATTAGTAAATAGTAAGCTCATTTTACTTAGACATTTTATATTGCTGTAAACAAAAACCGATTGTGAAAAATGATGAATTAACATTTGAGTGCTACTCATTTTGCTCTTTTTAGGATAATTTTTGCCTTTTCAACAACATTAAAGTTGCAGTTTCCTCCTAATGTCTATGACTCGATGTCTTACAAAGTAGGTCACTGCCTTCCAATCTCAATTAGCGAGTATTTCTGGTTCTGCAGCATTGCAGCTCTTGCAAGCAAGAAAATCATTCATGACAACAAATCTACTCAAATGTTTCTCTACCGCTGAACTTTCATCTGGTGTCTAGGATCACTTTACTACACAGCACTTACCTAAAGAGACATGAGAATACAGTGGTGACTTTGCTGGATGACGTAAAGCGCCGTTCAAATAAAAATTGACAGAATTATATTATAATTATTGTTTTTGGTCAAATCAGATACTCGTGCCCAGATACACAGCACGACTCAGAGTATCTGCTGACATCGCACACAGATAGTACGTAAATAGTAGTAAAGAACATTAAACACATATCTACAAACAACAAACATTGAAACAGTGAAAACAGAACATTACTCTTTAATGTTACTTCATTTGGCATTAAAAACAACCAAATATAGATTTAGAGAACAAAAATAAATCATTTTGTCTAAGCATCAACTTAAAAGATGCAAACCCATTACTGGTAAAATACCAGTATATTGTATGATGTATAAATACCATAAATCCACAGCACTCAATACAATCATGTATGTGTAGCAGCGCGTGTTTGTCTATATAATGTTAAACAATGGTCCAAAGGCAGACGTGCTACAGTATAAGCTTTTATTGGCTCAATAACAGAAATTAAAGCATGTTTTCTAATAATCGCATCATTACTGTTCTCACATGTTGGACTTGTATATATGAATATATATTGTATATATTGAATATATCGGAAAGTCATCCATGTAAACAATGACAAATCTGTCAAAAAAAAAACTATAAATACTTCATTAATAAAGGATTGTGAGTGAGACCGAAGGGCATATCAAGGTATCCGTAGTGGCCTGAGTTGGTGAAAAGAGCAGTCTTCCACTCTTTGCCTTCTCTGATATGAATAAGGTTGTGTGCATTTTGTAGATCCAATTTACCAATAAATGGAGGCCGAGCATACTTGTTCGAGGGCTGTAGAAACAAGGTGTAGAGGGTACCTGAATTATAATAATCATAATTGTACCTTTACTAGTCCCTCAGTGGGGAAATGTTTTCTCTGCTTCGATGGCGATGTCAATGAACTGGTCAAGCATTCTGCTCCTATCCCGACAAGCTAGTTTAGACTGCAGCATAGGATTAAGGAAACGGCAAAAAAACGTGAGCAGCACATCGTTAGAGCATCCGGATTGTGCTGCCAGTGTGCGAAAATTTAAAGAAAACAGTCTCGCTGAGTCCTGAGTGAATTGAATCACTTTTTCGTCATGAGAGAGGATCGCGGTCGAGTGTTTGTTTAGTTCGGCTGCTACTTAATTCATCATTGCGGGTTCACTTTGTGGCGAAGTATTCTGTAATGAAGGAGCTGGTTC
The DNA here is from genome assembly GCA_017309775.1 of Paedocypris sp. Pulau Singkep. Taxonomy (NCBI): domain Eukaryota; kingdom Metazoa; phylum Chordata; class Actinopteri; order Cypriniformes; genus Paedocypris; species Paedocypris sp. Pulau Singkep. Next base: position 1,197,043 of record MU204446.1, read on the forward strand.
GCAATCCATGATGCAATGAGGTGTTTATTAAGATAGCATCTAAATATGAACATCCAAAGGACAGGTAAGCATTGAGACAGAAGAGTTTTGTAATCCAGGTACAAGCAAAAGGTCGAGGCAGGCAGAAACAAACATAAAGTCCACAGGCAGTGTGGTCAAAACTAGGCAATACACAGTCCAAAAATGCTCAGTATGCAATGTGGGGCAAAACAATACTTTGCAATGATCGCTGTTTGTTGCTGTCAGTCTGTGTCTGATAAAAGAGAGGTAAGTGGCTACAGCTGTGGTGCTGAGTGGCGTGCAAAGGCTCCTGGGATACATCTGGCAGAGGTTTGTGGGAATTGCAGTTCACTCCAGTTCGCTGGCATCACACGTTTGTTCATTTGAATAAATAGTAAAAATGATGATTTTACTGTTAGATACACTAAAAATGTAAGACTGAAAAGATCCTCAAAGTAAAATACAAATTACAAGTAATGACATTTTTTTTACCTATTTACGCAATTCACCAAAGTTTTCAATATCAATAGTATTTTATATTACAGAAAATCTTCCCTTCAGTCTCTCAGATTTTTAGACAGATCTAGTTCAGTCAGACGTGAGTTTGATCTCAGAGCTGAAGTCAGAGCAGAACAACCTTCTTCCGTAACTCCACATCGACTCAAACTGTGAAGAACAACGACACTCTTCAGTCTCTCAGTTCAGAATTATCAAGATGATAATGAACAAATCACTGACACTTAAAGACCTATCTATTGAACTATTTTCAAAATCAGCTGTAACTAAAACTTTAAATTAAGATGTTTCTTGTTTTTAACATCTATTAAATTGTCTAGTTTCTTTTCCTCTTCCCGCAAATCCCAGGAAGTAGCAAAACTCCCTGTTTACGTCGGCAAAAGTTTTTGCTAAGTCTAAATGTTGACAAGTCTTTTTAAAGATGGAGTCACGTTTTTGAAAATCAACAGATTGTGGTAATCGGATGAGCACGAGCGCTGCATTCACTGTTTGGTGTGGCCCATGTGAAAATGGCGCTCATGTTTGGTGTGTGAAAACATGTCGATAGTGGCGTTGCGTAAGAAACGGGATTTCCTCCAGTAAAATTTGTCTGCAGCCTCAGGTATTGCCAATAGGGTAGATGCTGAACTCTGATCTCCATCCCGTGGTAATCACTACCAAGCGCTCAATGGTCTGACCGCCTTCACGATTCACGTGGTAAAAACCGTGGTAAAAATAGCCCAAGCTGAACATCGCCGGCGACATCAGTGACTGCGGCTGAGACTCAACCTCCGGCACCACCTCCGCCGCAGCAGAGTTGCGGTCCTGACGGGCTCAGAGTGGAGGAGGCAGAGCAGGGTTCGTCTCAGTGTGCACCCTCATACTCACTTCCTCCACCCTTACCGGAGGCCTCCTCTGCTCCCGTGCTGGTCAAGGCACTCGCTAACACGAGAGCTTCTCTGCACGGTAGACGGCCAAGTCTCCAAAGTGCTTTGGCCCATTGGAGTACCAGGCACGGGTTCGCTCCTACCTCCACACAAAGCACCTGGGAAAAGAGCGACCCACTCCCTATCAGATTGGTTGAGTCGCAGGATCAGGCCAGTGCGCCCCTATCTGGTGGGAGGCCGACTTCCAGGCAGGCCCAGGCTGCCTCGGGGCTCAGACGGGAGCCTGGGAGATCCTCTCGCCTTAGAACCAGAGGTCAGCAACACCAAGCTCTCCTTTGTTCTTTCCAGAGGGCCGCCCGTCAGAGCGCCTGCCCTACCAGACCCCGATCTCGGGAACCGCACGGCTTCATTGATCCCTCCTAGACATTTCTTAAGCAAGTGGTGCGCACTCCCTCAGCCTTCCCAGTGGGTGATGAAAACTTTGAGACTCGGTCAACTTTGAGACTCGGTCTGGAGCCCACTCAGGACGCCAAGGTATTATGGGCAGAGATGTCCTCGCTGTTATTGAAGGGCGCCATTGAGGTGGTGCTGCCAAACGAGACGAGCAGGTTTTACAACCCATACTTTGTGGTTCCCAAGAAGGCCGGTGGAATGCGGTGGAATTCTGAATCAGAGGTCCCTGAATTGAAACTTGCACAGGTTCTCGATGCCCTAGTGTGCTGAGCGGACTGGTAGAGCCTTCTCCTGGCGGCAGGGGAGAGGAACACTGAAAATGGAGACTGGCTGGGGTTTGCTCCACTGGCCTACACCATCTTGATATTGCCCTATACATGCGAGATCTGGCATCCTTGTCCTAGATGGTGCACCTGGAGTGAGTCATGGACCGTCTTGGACGCAAGGGCCTCATCTATTCGACACTTTTCTGCGTATAAATAGCGTGTTTTTCTTGACTGGTGTGAGGCTACACTTCTCATTTATGCAGGTAGCACTCTGCCGACTCTGAAGGTCTATGTGGTGCCGTTTGCAGCGCACCACAGCGAGGTGAACAACCGCTGTTTGGGGAAACACAGACTTGTGTCTGCATTCGTATGTGGTGCTAGGAGACTGCGGCCGGCTAGGTGTCAGTTGGCACCTGCTTGGGACCTCTCGCTGGTTCTCAAGGTTCTGGCCGAACCCCTCTTGAATCGTTGGCGCAGGCTATCTTGAAGCTACTGAGCCCTGTACTATGAAGCGGGTTGAACAAAGTCGGGGTTTGAAGATTAGTTTCGAGTTGACAAAACAACACCTACGCAATCAGGCTTTATTGGTCACATGAAGCGGCGTAACAACTGTCTCTGTCGACTCAGGCTTTGATCATTAGGCTAAGATTAGGTCACGCGCGCGTGCACATAAAAGACTGACGTCTGCACTGAACAACCAATCGCGTTTGAAATGGAGAGAAGGCGGTCCGTATATTTCTCTGCTGAGGAGCAGGAAACAATCATTCAAAAGTACGACGAGTACAAAAGTATATTTCAAGCATGCAGTAACACGGTCTCTGCGGCCAAAGCAAGAGAAGTTTGCTGGAGAAAAATTTCAGATTGCGTCAATGCGTGTGTAATTTAGATCTAGATACATATACATGTCCTCGGATTTTACTGAATGCATTATGTATATGTATATTTGGTGACCAGACTTTTCGACCCAGGTCGTTTGACACCCGGGGCTTTGGACCCGGACGATTGATCCTTAGGACTATTGGATACTCGGATGGTTAGACCCGTGACAATTAGACCCGAGTTTCGTCACGCGGCTTATTAAGAATCATATCTTCGGCCGTGTGAGCTAGACATTTGGGAGGCGGCTCCTTTGCATTTACTCCAGCGAAGAAGCATAACTTTGCCCCGATTCGAGCGCCTTTGTCCGCCTTTGTCCCGCAAAGAAGCACTTATAACGGTGGATTGACCGGCGCCGCGGCTTATTAAAATTCATATTTTCATGCCCGTGCAGGCTAGAAATTTGACAAGCGTGAGTAAAAACCCATTCGGATCGAAGTTCGTTTTCGCGACGATTTTCATCCACGGCATCGCACGGAATCGGTCCTGATCGGCCCGCGGCGCGCAGCCGCTTTGCTTAAATAGCTTTCCAAATTGCAGATACTTTTTTATCCCATATGCGTGTGGTGAAATACACAAAGCATGCTAAAGAACAGTCCAAACAACAAGAGATATATTAACACATTTTTTCTGTTTCCGCTGATTTTTCGCGCGGAAATTTTTTTCCACCGGTATAAGTCTGCAGTTTAAAGGTGTTTGCTCACATGCCTACCTGAACATTGAGGCTGTGAAAGGACTTCCTATTCACATAATCTGCCTCATGTTCTCCAAGTGATGTGGAGATTGCAACGTGTGTGCAATCTATTGCTCCTAAGACTCTAGGAAATCCTTAGGAGAATTATTACATAAACACTTTGAGCATGTAATGCATGGTTAAATACATTTTCTGCTTATTTAAAAGGAACATGCAAAAAGGTTTAATTAGGTCATGTTCACCCTATTCAATTCTCACCAGCAATTTTGTAGAAGCCCTCTTTAATGGTCATGGTTGCCAAATGTCCAGGGAACACAATAAAGTTGTTGGTGTAAATCTGCAGTGCGCCAACCACCTTACGGATCATTCTACAAACTGTGTTCTTTCCTATGTTCTCTGCGTCACCAACCGCATACAAGTATGTACCACTCGCAAAAAAACGCAATACATACTATTTGCGGTACCGTAAGTGCGTGACTTCTACGTGTAACATTTGTTATGTGTGGCTCGAGAAGTTCGCAAAGATATGCGATTCCGTCAGCGGAAAATCTATATCTTTCATATAGATATGCATCAGGGAAAGCCAAGGGATTTTGCCGGTCCCTAAACACTCTTTCTCTGCGAAGTGCTCGTCTAACAA
>MU204446.1:1206877-1219093 GCA_017309775.1 Paedocypris sp. Pulau Singkep
CCCCCCTTAGGACGCTCAGACCACAACCTGGTCCATCTCTCCTCTGCTTATACGCCAGTGGTGAAAAAACAGACACCACAAGTAAGGTAGTGAGGTAGGCCACATTCGTTTTCTGTCGGTCAATTTGACAGAAGTCCCTCTCACGCACACACCAGTGCTGACACAAAATTTTTCTTTACTAAACTAGTATTTTAATCTTTCTGTGATTGAGATAACATAAATATGTACACATGTTTTGGCCAGTAGTATGTTGTAAGTAGATGAAATAATTACAAACATCAGAGCATACCTCAGAAGTCACACTTTTGTCACTCAAAATTGCACTATTGTATTTGCAATTGCACGTTATAATTTGTCTTGTCACAATTGCATCTTTGTATTTTTGCACAACCTATTTATTGTAGTTTCTTTCTTTTGTTCTCTTTGCTATTTGCAATGTCTTTATTTGTTTCTGTTAAAAACGTGTTTCTTTCTCTGGTTTTGCTGCTGTATGAACACAAAAATTTCCCCTAGTGGGATTAATAAAGTCTATCTTATCTTATTGGCATTTCAACTGCAATTCTACAGTTTGTTTTAATGTCTAGATGTTCATACTTGGGTGATTTGACTTGGCGATTTTCTACCATTATAGCTTGAGATCACTGTGGTCTTGTCAAGTGATGTGATTTCAGTGTGTCCCTTATTTTAAAATATTTAAAGTGGTAATAACAACACCACTCTCAATACGGGATATTTTTTTTAATAGAACAAGTAAACAAGTAAAAGTATTTTTTTGTAAAACCAATATGAAATGCATGACAACAAGTCTCTCAACTCGTTTTGATAACGCTGTTATCATATGTAAAATGCACACATCGTCTGGCTCGTTTTTAACATTTAAATCTGACAAAACAAACGTGAGGTCCAGAAACACAGTGCACATCTAGCGGTTGTAAACTTAAATTAAACTCAGACATATACAAATATAAACACAATACACAAATACAAACAAGACAAAACCGGGAGGACATCCATTCAAACTTTTACTTGTCTTACAACGTTTAACTTTATACATATAAAAAAAATTACAAAAATAACTGCAAAAGACATACGTCTACCAAACGTCACTCTCACCAACACACACATTCACGTGAGCTAACACGTTCTTGATGACTGCCGGGACACGCAGGCAGCGCGCATTTTGCTACACTAGTGCAAACATCTGAAACGCAACGGAAAAATAGTTATAATAGTGAAGAATACAGAAGCTGCTCTCTCTCCACAAAGGTGAATTACTCCATTCGTGTTAAACAGTACGACACTCCTCTTCGTTTTTACTTTTAGCCATTGTTTAGCCAGAGTTTACGCTTTATGCTAGAGGACTACTGAAGAAGGGCAGTGAAGTTCACACCCAAACATCACGACAACGATAAGCATTATCCAATAAAAACATAGTGTTGTCCCGAGCACAGCAGTGATTGGCTCCAGTCACCCTCAACCAGGAAATTAATGGATTGAAATACAGGAGAAAGATTGATATTTTTAATGTTATTATATATTTTTAAAATTTTGTCTCCGAGCCAAATGCAGCCACCATAAGAGCACTTTCAAACTGAGTTAATAGTTGAACAATTATTGAAAAGGTATACTGTATTTACGCAAATATAAGCATACCTTTTTTCAAATTTTTGACACTTAACTTGGCGGGTGCTTATAATAGTTGATTTCAAAAATGCGCGTAAATATAAGCCCCCATTTTTTCGTTTTTCAAGACAAGAACAATCACAAACAAACGGAAACACGTCATCTTTATGCAACAGCGCGTGTGCGTCTATATAATGTTAAACATTGCTCTGTAGTCAGACGTGCAGACAGTGTAAGCTTTTTTTTCGAATAATATAAAAATATTTTTGTTTTTATTTTAGCGACTTTCGTTGGTCTTGGAAAAGCGCTATAAAAATAAACTATAACTTTAATTGGCTCAAAAGCAGAAATAAAGAAAAATTAGACATGCCGCGACACTTAACAGGGACAAAATAACACTGGAAGACGTTAGATTAAACTAAATACAGTACAATAATTTATATTACAACAAACAGAGACTACAAACCATGACCTCTTAGCTTAGCGCAGCCAGCTACAAACAAAGTACAGTACAATCAAAACACTGGGTCGCTGCACAGGGAATAATAATAGCTTGAAACAATTGCTCTGCGCATGTGCGGAGCCTGACTGGAGAGCAAAAGAACTTGGGAAATGAAATCCTGACCACTAGAATTGACTTTTTGTCATCTATTATTCAAGTAAAACAATATAAAAATGAGACGAATCACTAGTTACGTTTGTTAAACAAAGGTAAGAAATAGTATTTAAGAGAATATTAACGTAATTGAACAAGAAACGTTAATAAAAAATGAATAAATAAAAAAAAAATAAAAACATGTACTTTTTTTTGTGCCCGAAAAATTAGGGGGGGGGGGGGTGCTTATATTCACGTAAATACAGTAATCATAAGAAAAACAAAGTAAAATAAAAATTACAAGTAATGAAACTATAAAAAATGTTAAACTGCATTCACAACTCACCAACATTTCAAATTAATATTTTATTTTACATGAAATCTTCACTCCAGAGTCTCTCAGATTATTCTCAGTCAGATCTAGCTCAGTCAGACGTGAGTTTGATGTCAGAGCTGAAGTCAGAGCAGAACAACCTTCTTTTGTCACTCCACAAAAACTCAAACTGTGAAAAAAACGACACTCTTCAGTCTCTCAGTTCAGAAACATCAAGATAATAAAGAACAAATCACTGACACTTCAAGACATTCAACTTTTGTCAGCTTCATCTGGAACTAATATTTTAAAATGATATAAAATACTTTATTTAATTGTATTAGGTATTTTCATTTAAAAAAAAGTACATATTGGAATTGTATTCTCTTTAGTCTAGATGCGTTTTTATATTTTTTTCAATAATTTTGCTATAGATGATAAAATGTAAACTTTTTAGAGCACCCAAAAACTATGGGAGATTTTTTCAAACTATTGTGAGATTGCACTAAAGCGTTGTACTAAAATGAAATAATATTAAATGTTTTAGTGCAACTTCACAATTGAAATGTTTGTATTTCCTAAAATAATGCTTAATTTAAAACAATTCAAACTTTTTATTTTATTAGTTTTTTTTTACTGAAGGCTTTATCTCATACTCGCATAGTTTCTGAGAGCAGAATTACCTGAGTTTCTGTAGATTACAGTGAGAATCCTTTAGTAAATCCGAGAAAATCTTCACTCCAGCATCTCTCAGATCATTCAGAGACAGATCTAGTTCAGTCAGACGTGAGTTTGATCTCAGAGCTGAAGTCAGAGCAGAACAACCTTCTTCTGTCACTCCACAACAACTCAAACTGTGAAGAACAACAGGACACTCTTCAGTCTCGCAGTTCAGAAATATCAAGATAATAAAGAACAAATCACTGACTCTCCAAGACTTTCAACTATTTACAGCTTCAACCTGAACTAAAATTATAAACCTAAAATGTGTATCACTTTTTCCAAATTTAATAAACATTTTAGACAATAAATAAAATACAGCAAAAGCTTTTAATACAACTTCACAAATAAAATATTTATTATTATTTATTTATTTCTTACAAAAATAACACATTTAAAAGACATAATAGAGATTTATTTAGTATATGTTTTTTTACGCTTTATCTGATAGTAATCACCGACAGTAAATTACCTGAGTTTTTGTAGATTACAGTGAGAATCCTTCAGTAAATCAGAGAGAATCTTCACTCCAGAGTCGCTCAGATTATTCTCAGTCAGATCTAGTTCAGTCAGACATGAGTTTGATCTCAGAGCTGAAGTCAGAGCAGAACAACCTTCTTCTGTCACTTCACAATCTTTCAAACTGTGAAGAACAACGACACTCTTCAGTCTCTTAGTTCAGAAACATCAAGATAATAAAGAACAAATCACTGACACTTCAAGACATTCAACTATTTTCAGCTTCAGCTGGAACTCAAACAGTAAAAAATGTTTATAGTTTTTTTTTCACTTGTGAAATATAATCAATGCATAATATATTCAATTTAACATTTGTTTTGTCTTTATTTCAGTTGTATTATTCAGTTTTAAAACATAATTTCTGAGAGCAGAATTACCTGAGTTTCTGTAGATTGCAGTGAGAATCCTTCAGTGAATCAGAGAGAATCTTCACTCCAGAGTCTCTCAGTTTATTCTCAGACAGATCTAGTTCAGTCAGACGTGAGTTTGATCTCAGAGCTGAAGTCAGAGCAGAACAACCTTCTTCTGTCACTCCACAACAACTCAAACTGTGAAAAACAACAACACTCTTCAATCTCTCAGTTCAGAAACATAAGATAATGAAGAACAAATCACTGACACCTCAACACTTTCAAGACTTTCAACAATTTTCAGCTTCAACTGGAACTAAAACTGTAAATTAAGATATTTATTGTATTTATTGCAAACTAATTTCCGGCAGCTGGTCCTGATGTGGCAAGACATTCCCTTTCATTTGTCAGTGTCACTTGATGTCTGTCAGTTGAAACGGACAATGGAACTTGCAACAAGCCACATCACAGGATGCCTTGACTCCGAGAGGCAGGAGTGCATATTTTCCACAGCGCAAAAGTGTGGTCCTAGCCCAAAGAGTAGAGCTTCTTACCTTGCCGGGGCAACCACAGATTGAGTGGATATCAACTCTTGCTGTGGGGAAACCCTCGCTAGGATTGACAAAGACCACCACTTCCCTGTGGTTTGTGGTGAGCGGTGGGCCGCCACTGGACACGGACCCATCAGCAGAAGCCCATTGTCTGTCGCAAACAAAATGAGGACCCGGGAGAGGAAGGAGAACTTGGTGTTCTACCACTCGACGTTGTCCTTTAGGGAAAACACCGGCGTCGAGCATCTGAGAGGACCGCACGTATGTAGAAGCTTTGCCAGACATTGCCTGGATCTGAGAAGCACTGGGGCACTCCCCGCATACGCATGTTCGCTGGGAACAGTGCCCGTGGCACCCAGAGGACTATTGGTGGGGAATCACTTGGTGGGGTTTTCTTACACCGTGTCGGTACTGCATGGACGCCAACCCTCTGCCAAACTCATATAATTGGATGCAGATGATTAATGTAGCCCAGTGGTCTCAGACTCGCGGCCGATAGATTGTTTGTGGCCCCCACCTTATTATTAAAGTTTAATGTTAGTTATGCGGTAATGCGGCCCCTTCATCAAAAAAATGATGTTCTTTTCCAATACAAAGAACATCCTCACGAAGTGTCATCAGCATCTCCTCAGAAAACTCAGCTCCTTTGGAGTCAACAGAAACATCCTGATGACATTCTATTACTTCTTCATAGAAAGCTTAATTTCTTTCTCTTCAACCGGATGGAGTGGAAATCTGCCATTTCAACGCATACAGCAGTCACATGGACAGGGTATGGACTTGGGCAATAGTGTCCTATACCACATAGGCAGTTTGTCTAACAAAATGACCTGTCCAGCAACCAGTTATGGAGGTGTCAGCGTTCTGTTCGTGGATGCCAGAGCGAGCCTGATGCCGTAGAGAGGAGGTCTGCTCTCACGGAGAGCGTCCTCGGGTGCCAGTATGGCGCAACCAGAGTAACCTGATGCCCCTTCTTCCTGACTTCTCTCAGCACCTGGGGAATCACGAAAACTAGCGGGAAGGCATACTTCCGTAAAAGCTGAGGCCATGGGTGGGCAAGTGCTTCTTGACTGAGTGACGCCTTGGTCAGTGCAAACCAGAGAGGATACTTGGTCGATTTGTCTGAAGCGAAGAGGTCTATGTGCTTGATCGAACTCAGCCTAAATCTCTTTCACCACTTGCGGTTTCAGCCTCCATTCGCTGGGAGCGGTGCCAGAAATGTGTACTGCGTTCCGAGATTTGAGTCAGACACCAAAACCAGAGGCGACGTGAGAGCTGGAACAAGTGCTGTGAGTGTGTCTTGCCTTGGCGGTTAAATTTCTGACACTGTGGCTACGCTGTCTGAGCTGATCAGCACATGTTTTCAAAGAATCTGTTTCAGCAGATGCTTCAGGGTGAGAAACACGGCCAACAGCTCAGGCATGTTGATGTGCCACCGTAGGTGAGAACCCAACAAGCAACCTGCCACATTGTGGCCGTTGCACACTGTTATCCAGCCTGTGTTGGATGCATCTGTGGCGACCACAACACGGCAGGTGACAATGCCTAGGGAAACACCAGCTAAGATCCGGTATTGGCCACTCACCTCCAATCTTCTTGGGAACCACGAAGTGTGAGCTGTAAAACCCCCACCTCATGTCGCCCTTTGAAAGCCCCTCGACTGGTGGCCAACCACTGGTGGCACTTCTGTACCATGTGAGTTTCCATCCACACTCCGGTTGTGTGTGCCGCAACCTTGGCAGCCCGTAGGATGAGGTTGTTGTGAGGACTTCTTGGATCAGGTCTGGAGGCGCACTTCCCCCTTCAGATAGCAGGGGAAGATAGCAGATTGAGTTCAGATAGCATCTGTGCCTGATAGACAGCAACTGCCGACAGCGTGAATCATGGAAGCAGTCTGACTGCTGAACGACTAGCCTTTAGCATTTAGCGCCAGGGTCAAGAATCAAAGGATCAATCCGACAAAGAGGTCTGCCATCACCGCAAGAGCAGCCTTTGCCTCCTGCCGCAGTTCAAGAAGGCGAAGCAGCTTGATCCTCGTCTAAGTAGGACGCAGAGGCGATAGGCAAACTTATGTGGCAAGGTGAGGAAGTTAATTCCCTCTTTGGCCGGTGGCCAATTACATCAATTGCCACTGCATTTAAAAGCTCCTAGCAACACCTGGAGCCGGTCATGATTGTTGCTTCTGCTGGTTTATCACAGCTCGCAGGCTGTGAGCCGCGGGAAAGTACGTCAGTCGGCGGTTGCTAGTTCGCTGCTTATGCATCCACAAGTGCTGCACTGCCCCGTGTGTGTATATGTGTGCTTCACGCCAGCTTCACACAAGAACCAACCAGCTGTTTTTAGCACAGCGGGGGGTGGTGTGAATGCTGCTCTGGGTCAGGTAAGCTGCACTAAACTGGTTGTGGCCGTAGATCCCTGACACGCTCATTTTAAAGGACTCAGCTTGGACGTTACAGCGAGTATGAGCGACTGGGCAACTTTCCCTAATCCAGCTGGGGTGGGTATTGAAGCTGGTCGATATTTAAGTTGGTTTTAAATGTTTTGTCATTGTTTTAACTGAGTGCAGGAGAGCATGTGTGGTCGGCAGTGAGCTGGGCGGCACCGCTGTTTTGTTGCTACCCTGAAGACGAAGAGAAAATTACGCCACGCAGTTGTCCCGCTGCCACGACCCTCCAGCGTGGTGCCACTGGTGGGGCAGAGCTCCGCCGCCGCCTTGGTTTCTTCTTGTACGTGTGTATAAAAATAAACGTTTGCTATATAATAATAATAATAATAATAATAATTGAACCTTTATTAGTCCCTCAGTGGGGAAATTTTTTCTCTGCATTTAACCCATCCGATCAGACACGAACTCGGAGCAGTGGGCAGCCACACAGTGGGGCGCCCGGGGGGCATGTGGGGTTTGCCTATATCACAAAATGCTAACGCGGCTTTCTTTACACTTTTCACTACTGTTCAATCAAGCAAACAGTTTTTTTTTTTGGTGATTATTGGGATCAATACACGATGCGTCGATGTGGGCCAGTGGTTTTGACAGTCGATCCAGTGAACTTCAAAAGTTACTGGCCCGGAGGAAATTTTCTCTTATTGTCTACCCCTGTGAGTTCTTTTCTCTTCCGGGGATTTTCGGAGGAGCAAAAGACGCTGGGAGTACAAATTAAATCCAATGCCGAGCTTTTTAGAGAGGATTGAAGAGAATGATACATACAATTTGCTTCAATCAGAAAAGGATAATAAGCATACCACGTGCGTCCCTTTTATAGATGGCGTATTACAATTCATGCAGCCATTGAACTTGACGTTCAGTGGCGTTTTGAAGAGCATCGAATCCGATCCAATTTCCCATTGTCAGTTTCAACTGACAAGCATCATGTGACACTTGAAATCTTGAAATATTTTTTTCAAACTATTGTGAGATTGCACTAAAACTTACTAAAAATAAAATGATTTAGTGCAACTTCACAGAGAGGCTATTTATAACTCATACAAAAATACTAAATTTAAAACAATAGAAATATATTTATATTGAATGCTTTTGAATTATATTAAATGTTTTTACAGGTATTCACGCTTTTTCTGATGTTTGTGTGATTTTTGAGAGCAGAATTACCTGAGTTTCTGTAGATTGCAGTGAGAATTCTTCAGTGAATCAGAGAGAATTTTCACCCCAGAGTCGCTCAGATTATTATCAGACAGATCTAGTTCAGTCAGACGTGAGTTTGATCTCAGAGCTGAAGTCAGAGCAGAACAACCTTCTTCTGTCACTCCACAATAACTCAAACTGTGAAGAACAATGACACTCTTCAGTCTCTCAGTTCAGAAACATCAACATAAGGAAGAACAAATCATGGTCCACCTACAGGAGAACAAGAACTTGGAGAAATGATGCCAGGTCAACAAATTGTTCCTGAATGTCAGTAAAACCAATGAGTTGGTAGTGGACTTCAGCACAAAACAGGAGCTCTCCTACCACTCAATCACCATCAACGGAGAGTGGACAGTTTCCAGTACCTAGGTGTTATGTTTATATTTATTTATCTATAGTATGTGCTGTGTTTTTTATGCTTGTGTTATGCATGCTTATTTTACTTATTTATTCTTCATATAGATGTTTTTATAGACATACATTTATTTGTGACATGCAATGTCCCCGCTGCGGGACAAATAAAAGCTTTTTTCAATTTTTGCATCACGCAGAATCTCTCTTGGTCCTGCCACAAACACCCTGGTGAAGAAGGCCCAGCAGTGTCTATACCACCGGTGACGCATAAGGGACTTCAGACATTCTTCTCATGTGCTAAGGAACTTTTACAACTGCACCATTGAGTCCCCATCCTGACGGGAAACATCACTTCCTGGTTCGGGAAAAGAACCATGCAGGACAGGCGAGCCATTCAGAAGGTGGTGCGGTCTGCTAGAAAAATACAACAAGCAGTGCTGGTCCAGGGTCAGGAATATTGTGAAAGACTTCAGCCTTCCCAACAATGGACTCGTCTCTGTTGCGCTCAGAAAAACACTTTAGCTCCCTCAAACACAGAGCGAATGAGGAGGAACTTTTCTTTTGGGACACTTTGATCACTTTACTTACAGCTTTTGGGTTGTTGTATCTTTATTATACTTGTATTGCATTTTACAGTATCTTATTTTTTGTTGTATTTATCTTTAATTTTAGTTTTACTGCTTATGTTTGCACTGCGACTTCCTCCCTTGCCCCCACCGCATGTTGTGGAGGAATGTTAAAAGCATTTCACTGCATCTCATTCCATGTATGCATATGTACGTGACAAATAAAAATTTCAATTTCTTTTTTTTTTATAAACAAATTTCTTCTTATAGTCTCATTATATTTTATGTATTCTTATATCTAGAATCCTGATGAGTATTGTAATCTTGAATGCAACCATACTTTTGAGAACCAGAAGACCTGTATGTCAGAGATGCTATGGATGCTTGAATAAACCACTTTGTTATACTGGTTTTAACTGTCACTTTGTATAACACTGGTTTTCTTGCTCCCTACCATTTCTCCGGATCCGTCCCTGAGAGCTGCTGCACCAGAGAGAGAAAGATAACAGCGCAAAGCCATTATAGGAGACAAAGTCTTTCTAAGTCTTTTGCTGAATCTAACTGTGTCCTGGTGCCATGTGTGCATGTGGACACTCTTATGTTTGAACATGGTGTTCGTTACTGACAATCCAAGACAAGCAGGGAAGTCAAGAAATTCAGAAATTAAATTAGCATTTTGTATTATTACTACTCGCAAAACACACACACGCACGCGTACACACACACACATTCAGAAAACAAATGGCCATAAAATATATTTGTCATTTTGTGGGTCTTTTTTATGTGAACCTTTCTATCAAATTTAATTTGTTGCCCATTTGACATTCTGTAGATTGGCTACAGAGAAGGAAATGAATCAAAAACAAACTCTAGGGATGCAGCGATACTACTCTTTTGGAAAACGAGTACGGGTTATTGCATGTCAGTACTCGTCGACACGATACAGAGTACTTATTTAAAACATGAATAAAAATGTACATGTAATAATAATAATAATAATAATAATAATAATAATAATAAATTCAATTTTATTTTTGTGCTGTGCCACCGCCAGACATATGTCGTATAATTTAACAGCTTTAGTCATAAAATTTAAAAAGGGGGCTTGTTTGGAATTAAGAACATTTATTTAAAATTAAAAGCATGTTGTATGCTATAAATATTATAAATAATTTATATATATAGATAAATAATTATAGAAAGTTTAAACAATGACAGTGCAACTCGAGTTATTTTTCACTTTGTTGTAAACTGCACAAGGTAAATTAATAAACATATTTGCAATTTAGTGAACAATATCAGAATAAACTAACAACATGTTTTTCTCTCTTGCAAGAGTTTGCTCCAGCTAGGGTTACCACTTTTAATACCAAAAAATAAGGGACACATAGGGCCAAGGAGGCGGGGCTACTGGAGCGGGTCGATGACGGCATCACTTTACAGACAGGGATCGCAACTTAAAATATGTTTTCAGCAAAGTATGTTCACCAAGACATTAAAAACAAATTGTTTTTAATTTAAATGCAGTCAGTCGTTCTCTTTTACAACTCAACAGACTTCTCTAATAATACAATAATAATTGTTTTTTAAGGGGTGTCTATTTGTGATTTCTTTTTATTAATTATTGTGCAAATTATTGTATTGTAATATTACTCTTAGCCACAGTTCTTCCCAGTAAATGTAGGATTCTATCTTAAACCAATAAACACGAAACAATTTCATCAGAGTTCAAACAAGTGTGTTGGTCAGTCTTTTTAGCGAGCTGTCTCTCAAATTTATTTTTTTTTGTATATAATAATGTTTTGTGTAATACATGGGTGCTTACGTGTCTGACAAGCAAATCATAGAATTGCATTGGAATGTGATGCACTTACATTGTTTTTAGAGAATTTTGTGAGTGTTAGAATAATTTTAATATTTATTAACTTAAATCTTATTTCCAATATTACTATTAAGAGCTTATTATATTTTAGCCTGCGTCAACGCAGCCAGGCCAAGGCTGAAAGCTGTTGAATTGTTTTATACTTGTGTCTCCAAGAGATACAGATTAGTAACTAATATCTAAATAATAATAATCTAAAAGTTGTTTTGACTTATTGTTCCCTATGGTTGTGTGGGGGAAGATTCTAATGCAAGATAATTTGATGTTGACGTAAATCCTAATTCGATAAACTGCTACGTCTCCAGTCTCTGTCTAAGTCTTATCAAAAGCAAGGACACTGGAGCCTCTCCGAGCTAGATTCTGTGTCAAAGGTTAAGAAACTTTTAAACTAAGAAAGTCCTCACATTTACTTGACTATTTGTAATATTTATATTAATACTTACTTATTATAATCATAGTAATTTAATTAACACCAATAACCAGACAATCAAATGAATAAAAGTGATAATTCTTTTAAAGATTGTGCTTTGAGACAGTTAAAACTGTGAGAAGCTTCTTAAAATAACTCAGAACTCAAACTCAGAACTTATATTAATTTATGATTGACCATAGATAATATTTTATTATATATTTGAAGATAATACTTAGGCTATAAAACTTAAAATTAGTGCTATTCTTACTCTCCTCGTGTTGAGAACTCTGAAGGTCAAATGGAGACCTGATTACGTATCACCATAGCAACGCCTATCTTTTGTTATTGAATAGAGAACACGTGTGTAAGTCAGTTCTCTGACAAATCTCGCTTCCTGTTGATAGTCACGCGATATCTGACGTCATTTAGGGCAGGGGTTCTCAACCTTTTTGACCTCGGGGCCCAAATTGTCCAAATCAAAGTGTGCCGCGGCCCATTAAAACACACATTATTTCAGCCAATCCAAATAATGATTTGTTGAATTTAATAACTACATGAAATACACAAAAATTTAGATAAATAAATAATATGATACACCAAGGTCATCAAGAAAGCTGTAATGCAAAAAATCTACATGAAAAAAAAAAACAAAATGAGGAAACAAAACTTAAATCAAATAAAATGA
>MU204446.1:1225901-1244639 GCA_017309775.1 Paedocypris sp. Pulau Singkep
CAAGTGGCGGCAAAGTTTTTTGACCATTGAGATCAAACAGACGGATATCATTTGCGCTATGTCGGAGAGTGAGGAGAAACTGACGGTCATACACCAGAAGAGCTTCTGCATGTATCGGGGTAAGGGCCAGATAAAACACAGATATTATCGCAAACACAAGCAGACGAGCAGCCACAAGTAACACTGGCGCCATCTTGGGCACGCGTCACCCCACAACCCAATTATAGAATTATCCTTTCATAATTACAAATTCGTAATCGAATTCCAAAAACAAGTGAAAATTCTTACTGGTTTTACTTCCGTGAAGCGCTTCGCAGGTGAGGTGAGTTCTTTAACCGGTCCGGAACGCAGGTGAGGTGAGTTCTTCACTCGCACAGTGACGTGTCACGTGTCAATTATCCCCCTCTACTGGCCACTGATGGTCACTGCAGCGGGATTACACGGAGTAGGACTTTCTGTGTCTTGTGAACCGCATTTATTGATTTATTTACTGTTTTGCATTTATAGTTGTGTTCTAATTACGTGCTTTGTAAACTGTGTGTCTATTTCTCTTATTAGTAAATATTAAGGTAATGTGCTTGACTGTTTGGAGCTACACTTTACATACTGACTCACAGACACACGCACTCGCACACACCTGTAAAATACTGAATTGTGTTTATATATATATATATATATATATATATTTTTTTTTTTTTTTTTTGTATCAACACAGGACTGTTTTTGTCCTTTATTATTACATTTTTTTAAAACAGTGTCTCATGCAAATTATTCCGCACAAACTTTATGAAAAATCCTCCTTTCCTACTATTGATTAGGTACTCAATGTCATCATTAAATAATGTTAACACTTTCAGTTTTCAAATGTAATGTTAAAATAAAATTAAAAATGTCTCTGAAAACCTAACTTAAGTCATTGTTTGGAACATACTGTTTTCTACATTAAATAAGGAACAGCCTGTGAAAATAACAGAATAATTCTCAGAGATTTTGTTTTACCAGCCACTGATTGTAGCTTGCTCACTGATCATACTCATAGTCAATGGAGACAATTGTAAATTACATTTTTTTCCGATTGATGTTTTCAGCTTGTTGCAGATCCCCCTACACTAAGATTCTGTCCTCCTTACTACGTTTATCGCTCCTTAAAGAAGATACGGTTTTCACCACATATTTGGTATTTCATCAGCACCAAAACATTTTCAGAAGCACTTAACACGGATGCTCAAGGGCAAGGAGGATATATTGTGCCATGCAAGACATTCTCAGTTTGACTCAAAACACAAAGAACATGATGAGAGACTTGACAAGGTGCTTAATCGCCTTGAGCAGAAAGGTTTGACACTGAATGAGAAATGTCAATTTGCAATGCCTCAAGTCATCAGTGCAGAGGGCATTCAAGATGACCCGGACAAAGTTAAAGTTGTGAAAGAGATGCCTGAGCCTAAAAACACACCTGACGTCACAAGATTTCTCAGCATTGTGAATAATATTGGAAAATTCTCCCCTAACATTGCAGAGCCAAATGGTCCAATCAGAGACCTGCTCAAGGCTGAAAGCATCGGGGTGTTGGGGAGCCCACAGAAACAAGCTTATGAAAAACAAAAAACCAGGAACTTCAGCCTAAAGTTCAGCTGTATTAGCACAATACTGCCCAGAATGACTGACTAGAGTTTCTGCAGAAGCTTCATCCTATAGGTGGCGTGGTGAATGGAGACCTGTTGTCTTCCTCTCCAGGAGTATGGCACACACAAATCACCAGCCAGGACACACAAAGCACTCAAGAGGGAAAAGATTGAAAGTAAAATACAGAAACAGTCAAGAGAAAACCTTTTTGATTTTAATGTTAAATTAAATAGTAAATAGTCACAATAACAAAAGTCAAAATAACAAAATGTTTCCGAAAACAGATTTGAAAGGAAAAAACAAAAACACAGTCTAAAGTCAGATTTGTAAATACTGTATGGTAAGCAACAACAAAAATGGGAAAATGGCGACATCTCGTGGCCGTATAGGTCTATAACTCTGACAGATATGAAACGGTAAATTTATCCAAATACATTCTTTTATCATCATGTTTTTTTTTAAATAAGTATTCTCTTTTACATATTTGAATCTTTCTCTTTATTTTAATCTACCTCTATATATTGTTTCATAAATGTTGTATTTCGACTGGTATCTTGCTGAATGTATGTGGGTGAGCAGAAAATTGAAATTTCGACGCTCTCTGACTTTGACTTTAAAACAAACAAATACAACAAAAAATGAACTGAACATATAAGAAATATTAAATCCAAACCCATCATAGTCCACAAATTAAATCCATCCGTGCATATTCCACCGCATACTCCATTTCTCCATCACATGGAGCTGGCACGCATCTCAGCATCTCTGGTGGAAGTGAGACACACCTTTACGTTGCATCTGGCGGAGGAAGGAAGGATGTGGCCGATAAAGCTGCTTCCTGTGGTGTTGCGGAAAAGCTGAAGTATTTTCTTCTTGTCACACTGCTGTGACGGATTCCAACGAGGGCTGTCCGAGTCAAGGGCACAATCTGGCAACCCGAGCCAAACCTTCAAGCAAAAAAACGGCCTTTTGAGATGTGATTGCCCTGCCTGATTTGATTGACTTTACTGTAGTGAGCAAATACGATAAATTGGCTTGTCACTTGCAAATGGTAAATTGACTTGCCACTTCTCATCACACACAAAGATTTGCAGCATCTCAGCTTAAGAAATCCAAAGCGCACAAAGTGTTTTACATTTATTACCAATGTTTTTTCATTAATCCGTGCCCTTTCCATCTCTGGTGGTTGATAGGCAGGTGTAAAGAGTAAAAGTACAGATACATACTGGTTGTAGAACAAACGGTTACACGGTGTAGTTTAACAGACAGTTTAATAACAGTTACTTTGGTGCTTGGAATTGTGCATGATCATAAAGGAACAGGACGATTTCCAAACATCTCGACTAACGCATCGTTTGCTTACTTTGGAAAAATAAAAGGGGAACAAACAACCTTTAGAAACTTTAGAAAGTCACCAAGATGTTTTAAAATGTCATGCGGCTATTTCGTTGAATGAGGAAGTATCTCAGCTACCTCTATGAAAAGCCTCATAAAAGAAATGTCACATATTTAGAAAATGTCTTTAGAATTTGTTCACAACCCGGTCATGTACGCATTAAAGACAAACCACGTCAGCAAATGACTTTAGCAATGACTGTGCTTTATAAAAGTAGTTTTTAACTTTATAAACCGTGATTTACAAAATTTCCCATAAACTTCTTAAGTCTATTCAGAGATGCAAATTTCAAATAGGATAATTTCATTGAAGATATTATTTTCAATACCATAGTGTGCCAAAATGATCAATTTAGAAGATAGATATAGAATGTTTTATCAGCTAAATTGCATTAATATTTATTGTGTAAATGTAATTTCTTCTAGACAAGCAGAATTCTGGAGAGTTATAGTGTTGACGCTATAAAAAAACACAAAAATTGATGCATGAAAGTTGTTGTTATGAACATGCTACAATATTATATTTCAATTTAATTTTCAAAGACTTCAGTGGCACAGGCTTTAGTTTAAAAGACAACACCACAGAAGCATTTGAGAAGTGATGAACAGAACTGCTGATAAATAAATTATTTAACATATTATGCTTTGTGGAATAATATTTATCACAGAATTAAAAAAAAAAAAAAAAAAAGAATCACCTGTCAATCATAAAATGTGCTTTTTTTTCAAGGCTTCATGTCTATCATGAGAAGAGGAAAATGTATATGAAGAGAAAAAAAATATTGAATATAATTGGTTTATCGTTATTTAATTAAATTAACAAATTTGAATAAGACTGAAGCGATGCTTTTTGGGTTTGTCAGAAGAGACAGTCTTGCTTCCGATTGGCTGACAGAGTTGTTACTCTTCAAGAGTCCAATCAGAACATGTCCTTTCCTCCTGCCACTGGTGATGTAACACGTCTAATGTAAAGTTGTTTGCATGAGACAGTCGGAGGAAGCAGAATCTCACACCGTCGACACGTCTTTAGAATCACTACGATGACGCAGCCCAAAATTGCTCTCCGTCTTTTGATTAGTAAGACCGTTTTAGTTAATGCTGAAGCATTTAGAATGAATATTCTTGTTCTGTGTTGTTCCTTTTCACAGGTGCTTTATTACTCGGTCGGATAAGAGTCTCTGGTGGGGAAATAAAGGTTGAAGTGAGAAAAGGAGCAAACGTCACTCTCCACTGTGATATAACTTCTCATAATGGAACAGGGTTGTTTTGGAATAAAAATTGTTCTCATGAGTATCAGCCTACTCTCGTGATGGGAAGCATGGCCATGAGTCGAAAGCAGTTTCCTCGTTACAGCTTTAACTACAACTCCAGCAGTGAATCAGTCGATCTGCTCATTATGAAGGCCAGTGAGTCTGACCAGGGGCTCTACTACTGTGGAGAAAATAACTCAAATAAAGCGCATCGTTACAGCTCACAAACCTTCCGACTTTCTCTGGCGGGTAAGAAAACCTTCGAGAGCTTCTCAGTTTTGTCTTCTAGCATCTAGATTGTGTTTGTTTCAGCCGCGTGGGACTGTGTGATGTGCCGGACGCTGTTGTTCAGTGTGAGTCCAGTGTGTGTTTTTCTGACCTGCGTCTGCCTCTTCATCATCTGTAGGAAGAAACGTGGTAATCTATCACAAAATAATTCTGTCAAAAAACTACACGCATCGACTAATGTAAAGTCTGTTTTAGAAACTCCAGCTCATCATAGCCAGAACCAGACAGGAAGCATTAAAGTCGAGGTATGAGACACAGACACTACTCTCACAATCATCAGAATCACTCCTGCATTAAAATGGTGTAATAAAAACTATACTTTATGCGACAGGGTGATGGGGACGATGATGATGAGGTGTGTTACGCACCTATAGTGGTGGACAAGACAAAGAGAAAGAAGCGACAGAAAAAGCAGCAAGATCCAAATTCTGACTTTACTGTTTATTCTCACATCAACACCGGATGAAAAATGTTTAAAAAAAAACCTTCCAGAAATTAGAAGCAAAATAAATGTTATTTATTATAAGTATATTGTTAACAGTTTCATATAAACCCTAAAGAAGACAGAAAAATTGAAATATATGAACCATAAATATATTTCCATGTATTTATATATATTCAGGCTAATAGCAGAAACAGAATACACTTTAAATGCTACACCATTTAAATGGGCTTTTAGATGTTTTCCCAATTATTTCATGTAAATGCATTTTGCGCTGCGGCGAATTTTAGTTTCAGTTTGTGTTTTTATGGGGTGTTGTAGTGTTTTAGGCTATCTAGTGTGATTTGACATTTAGAAAGTTTGATTCTGTGTTTTATGTAAGCAAGCAGTACAGTCGATTTTGACATTGTGTACTTTACACTGTAAATGTTAAAGACTGCAATTCTGATTTAAAGACTGCAGTGAACGTGTATGTTTGCATGTCCGTTTTTTTTGTTATGTCTGTATGTTGTCTTGCAAAAAAGTTCAATAAAAAAATGCACAATGCTGCTTTCAATGTCCAGAGATCTGCTGCCCCCTACTGGAGAACATTATACATTATAATAGTCCTGTCACGACGTCACGACGCACGCACGTCACGACGTAGGAACGTCCCCGTGGGTTTCCTTTCCGCCGGACTTCGTCAGAAGCAGCAGCCGCCGTGAGCCGCGATCCACAGGCCGCCGAACCGCGAGTGAAATGACGGAGCAGGGACTGACGAACGAAGCGGCTCTGGCCGCGTGTAAGGACGCGAACCCCATCACCAAAGTAAGTCTGCAACTCCAGGAATTTCCTGGAAGCTGTCACGCAAACTCTGGAATGTTTCTACGAAACTGCCGCTCAACGCCGCGATTAACGTTCATTTACAAGCGCGTGTGTGTGTTTATAGTGATTAAACACAGGCTAAACACACCTAACGTGTCAGTCAAATCATTCACAACAACTAGTTTTATCAGTAGATAAGTCAAAATACAGTAAGAACTTAAACTGAGTGTGAATTGCCATGAAACACACTTGAAAATCACATAAGCATAATATACAAATATCTATTTAAAAAAAGTTGATATTATAATATTATACATGTACATGAGACTTTAAAATCATATTTTACCAGTATTTTACATTTATTTATTTAAAGTGTATTTATAAATGTACTTTTGCTTGTATTTTAAATGTATTGTTTTGCCAGTATTTTAAATGTATTGTTTTAAAGTTAAATGTATTTATTTAAAGTGAATGAGCTTGTCACTATGGCCACTAGGGGCCGCATCGAAATTGTGACACACAAACCAGGAGCAGTGGGCAGCTTTAAGCCGTGGCGGTCAGTGTCTTGCTCCACTTTCACCACAAATGCCACAAACTAAACATAGGGCTTTATGTAAATGAAATGTCTGTTTATTTGCATTATTTGCACATAATTTGAAATGCGCTGAACCCGTGACCAATCAGAAAGTGTGTCGTTATTCTGCCGCAGGACTTCATGATGCAACAGACGATGTTGCGGGTGAAAGATCCGGTGAAATCTCTGGATTTCTACACTCGAATCCTGGGAATGACGTAAATATAGTTTTTTTTACTCTTTATGTGACTATGTAGTAGAGTTGTAGAGAAACCATAAAACCAGTACTTGAGTAAGAGTACAGATTTAACTTACTTACAGTAAAACTTACTGCATTACAAGTTACCAATTCTAAGAACACAGGAGTAAAAGTCGTAAAGTGTCTAATTTTAAAAGAACTTAAGTATTTTACACATACAGTACTATATTTAGGCTACAAAAACACCAAGAAATGTGGAAAAACAAGAAACTCCATGATTATGAGACTCGACACCTCAATGTTTCAATATGGCAAAAAAAATTTATAAAAAAAAAACAAAAGTCAGTCTCATTCGCAAAAACAAGTGCAACCGCTAATTTACGGTCATGTGCTTTAGCTCATAGTCAATTTAATCAAGTATATAGTCCGTTTACTCCAGTACTTTACACTGCTACTATTCAGCTACAGATAACGGCAGCATCAGGCCACTTTTCCCTCACAAACGACTGCTGATTATCAAATTAATCGCGATTAAGCGCATATAACAATAATGTATAAAAAAAAAACTGAAGTGTGTGTGTGAAAAAAACTGATAAACGGCTTTAATAAAATTTTACGCAATAAACTAATTAAATTAATTGCAGGTGCTTTGACAGCCCTAATGTATTACGTTACGTATTACTCCATTAGTCCAACATGGTATTATCTCCTGATCTGAGTAGTGACTGATCTGTGTGTGTTTGCTCTAGGTTTCTGCAGAAGTTTGATTTCCCGGCCAGCAAGTTCTCTCTTTACTTCTTGGGCTACGAGGATAAGACGGAGATCCCGGCAGATGTGAAGGAGCGATCGGCCTGGACCTTCTCACGGCGAGCCACCATCGAGCTGACGCAGTGAGTGTGTGTGTGTGTGTGGCATCACCGCGAGACCCTGCCACGACACTTCTCTTATCTCTTATCTTCTCTCCTCAGTAACTGGGGATCGGAGACGGACGACAAACAGTCCTACCACAACGGCAACACGGACCCCCGGGGCTTCGGTAAGGGATTCATTACTAGGGATATTGATGATGATGATGATAATGATGATGAAGGTTGTGCTATTCATCGCTTTAGAACGTTTGTAGCCATCAATGACGAAACGTAGAAATTCTTTTGAAAATAAAAAAAAACAGAACAATTTTTAACAGTTTGTGTATTATTGTTTTACCTTTGCATATTTTTTTGGGGTTTTGTTTTGTATGTTTGTTAAAATAAGTTGATGTGTATGTCATGGTGTTTTTGCGTTTTTTTTTTTTTTGGGTTAGTGGGAAAGTATTATGTGTGCGTCTTTATTTGTGTGTGTGTGTGTGTGTGTGTGTGTGTGTGTGTGTGTGTGTGTGTTTGTGTCTGTGTGTGAGTAAATATGAATGTGTGTATTTTGTATTTTGTGTTAGGGGCAATTTGTGTGTGTTTGTGTCTTTATTAATTTGTGTGTTTGTTTGTGTGTGTGTGTGTGTGTGTGTGTGTGTGTGTGTGAGAGACAGAGTAAATATGAATGTGTATGTATAAGAGTTATTTTTGTGTTGGGTAAACGTGTGTATGTGTGTAAGATTTATTACACACATAAATGTTATGTGTGTGTAAGAGAGTGTGTTTGTGTTTGTGTGTGTGTTTGTGAGTGAATATGAATTTGTGTGTGTGTGTGTGTGTGTGTGTGTGTGTGTGTGTGTGTGTGTGTATAAGATTGTGATTTTATTTAGTGTTAGTGGAAAAGTGTACGTATGTGTCTTTATTTGTGTGTGTGTATTTGTGTAAATATGAATGTGATTTTATTTTGTGTAAGAGGAAAAGCGTGTATGTTTGTGTCTTTATTTATGTGTGTGTAATAGTGTGTGTGTTTGTGTTGTGTAATATGTCATTGAGTGTGTGATGTCGTTCTGATCAGGCCACATTGGAATCGCGGTTCCTGACGTCTACGCCGCCTGCAAACTGTTTGAAGAGCAAGGAGTGACGTTTGTGAAGAAGCCTGACGATGGTGATCATCTCTCTCGCCCTCTTCCTGCATTCATTCCTAACCCAGTGTGGTCCTGATGCTGCCAACTGAGCTTATGTGTGTGTGTCTGCAGGTAAAATGAAAGGTCTGGCCTTCATTCAGGACCCTGACGGTTACTGGATCGAGATCCTCAGTCCCAACGGCATGGTGACCATCACTGCTTGAGGAGCACCGGATCACAAGACCTGTTTACAGAAAATCATCTAATTCATGGATTTGTTTCATAAAGTATTCATATTTCTTCCCATAAATGTTATAAATTGTTGTAATCGGGGATTGAGATTAGCAAAGTTTTCAGATTTCTCTGATTATTTGTTATAAATTACTGTAATCGGAGATAGAGATAAGCAAAGTTTTTGTATTCTTTGGCATATACTGTATGTTATCAATTACTACATATGTGTCTTATGTTCACATGTTGTGTTCTGTATGTGAATAAGTGCAAATGCTTTGTTAAAAACGAGCACTAGCATTACAATTTGTTCTAACTTTGGGTTTGGATAAGACGCAGTTTTGCCTAATTTATAAACGCAATTTAAATTGTTTGCTGAAATAAACGTAGGAAAGCACTTGCTTGATGGCTTTATTTTTTTCTGGTATTGCGTATTCTAAGTAATAAGTCTCTAGCATAGTTGGCTTGTTTCAACAGGCCGTTGCTTATTCAAACAAATCGTTTAAAAGAAGAGACATTGATTTCTCAAACTAGCCGCTTTGTTCATTCGCAAAGCATTTTTTTTAAATCTCTGTTAGTTCATTTAGTTTAGTTCCAATCTCAGCAACTCTTGGTCTGAAGGTGGTATACGCCCTGAATTCGAAACCGACCAATCACAGAGCGTGACACAAACCCATTCTGTGGGAGGAAAACGGAGTCTCAGAGGAAACCCACGGAATCTGTACAGAAACATCTGAGGTCCATTTGATTCGATGAAAATAGAATTGTGTCATAAATCATACACCATGTAAAGATAATCACGTCATGTGATGCATTGTGTAACTTTATGCACTGACTGCTATCATAATTATACGTTTCTGTGCTGGCGGTACTTATGAACGCGTGTGGAATTTATTCCTAGAACTTAGAAACAATACTTCACAAACAATGCGCACACGACGAGTTTTTACCGCCTCAGGCGTTGGCGCGCCGCCTGGAGGAACGATGGCGCTATTCGACTCTTGTCCGCTAGAGGCGCTGTGACTTTTCCGCATTGCACCGTGAACTCTTTGAAAACATCCGGTTAGAGTCGGTACAGCCAAGCGAGCGATGGGTCGTTGTGGATTCTGAACGAAACACGTTCAACGAACAGTTTTTGTTGTCGATTCTATAACATTTTTCATTTTTCCCGAGCGTGATTAAGGAGACATTTAACTCGTGCCGGCGTTGGTGAGTGTTCTTCTGTCGTTTCATGTCTGCGACTACAAATAATATAAAACCTTCACTCCAGCGTTATTTAGCCTTTATAAATTATACAATCATTATAAAATTATCTATCATCGTCTATTTTATATGTTTATAATATACCTACTTGACAGAGCCTGTCTTTTGTTATTAATTGTCCTTGACATTATTATTGAATCTAATCACTAACAGGAATATCGGTTAATATAAATAATCGGTTAACCGTGTGGAAATTGTATTTTTACACAATAACCGCCATTTGTTAATGCTTTCATCCGTGGTATAATTGTTGAATATATAATGTTAAATATACTGTACGAATACGGTTGTGTGTTTCTATCTTCCTGTTTAAAAAATACGATCTGACATTATTTATGTACATATTCTAAAATGTATTTGTATTATTAGTACTCGTATTTGTATAATTTTTCTCTCTCTCACACTTTCATCATTTATTTCATTTTATTTGCCTGTGGGCAGTTTTACCATATTTCACAGTTTTAGTTTTTCTCTTAGTCTTGCTCTTTTTTCAATCATTCTGCTTATCTTACATTTTAAATGCTGGAAACGGGTGCTTTGTCCGTTTGAGTCTCCGATATTAAGACTTCACAAAAGGTATTATGAATGGACTTCTGCTTTATTATTAGAAAATATCAAACATGTCAACTGTGATCATTTATGTTCAGGTCTAAATCTACTAAAATGTGTCTTAAAGGACTGTCAACGACCAGCAGCGTTTAATCAATGCGCTTTTATTTTCTCCGCTCATTTTGGTCATTTCTACAGTAATGGCCCAATCGGGGTCCGGTCAGATTCTTTCTAGTGACAGTTGTGGTCCAGTGTTAGGCTTTTGGACCTGCCACTTTGAGTGTCTTTGGACAATTGATCAATGATCATAGGTGTGTGAGTGTTCAAGTTCAAAACTTTTATTGTCATTTGTAAAGTTCCCTATGCAATGAAATTCTTAAAGATTCTTAAGAATTACATTTTTTCATTAAAAAAAAAATTAAATAGTACAGAAAAGAAACACAGGGTATCTACAGTTTACAGATTATACAGTACAGTGCAATATGATATGGATATATAATCTGAAAGTGACAGGTGCATGTAGCTGTTTGTAGATTATGGAAGATCTGTGGTTATGGCCACTGTTTAATAGTCTGACTGATGACGGGGAAAAAACGTGTGTGTCCAGCTCTGTGATTGGTTGGCCACCGGGATGTGTCCCGCCTTCAGCCCCAGAGTTGCTGGGATTGGCTCAAGATGAGTCAATTTTGCTCCACATGAATCAGAAATGAAAAAGATGCTCATATGGATGGACAGATTATAATTTCCTATTAACAATAATCTATTCTAAACAACTAAAATCTGCAATTACTTATTACTGGTATTCTCATTTTCCCAACTATAAATTAATTGAAGGCATGTTAGGTCCCTCTCAAAAATATTTTTATATATTTTATTTATTACATGCAGCAAGATGTGGTGTGAAGCCAATGTGGTCTAAGTTCAGCATTTTTAATTTTATGTAATAAATTATTAATTAATTGTATTTTTATTAAATCAATTACTTTATACTACGTCTATCATTTCAACTCAAACTCATCTAACGCTTCATTAGCACAATATGGATCAAAAAGGCCAAATATATTGAGTTTGTAACAATACTGTTTTGAGCTTCTTCTTCGTTGGAGAGAATAAACCAAAACCAATGTAAGCTCTGTGTTTTGAGTGGCGTGTGGAGTAACACAGCTGTTCCTGAAGCAGATGTGAATCATGAGCGACACGAACCCGCTGCGGCAGATGAGCTCGGCGTCCGAGATCGACCACCTCCACCTTCTGTCGGAGCAGCTGGGCGCACTGGTTCCTGGGGAGGAGTACAGCGACGTCACCTTCGTGGTGGAGGAGAAGCACTTTCCAGCACACAGGGTCATCCTCGCCGCCCGCTGCCAGTACTTCAGGTCAGGGTCCGGAGAAGTCAGACCTGAGAGAGCTTTAGATTTAGTTTAATGTCATTATCAGTATAATTAAAGTTTGATTGTGGTGCAGAAATACATGTAGGACACTGTAGAACGTCAGCTGCAGGTTATTGTTGCTGGATTAAATATTAATAATGTTCGAAATTTCCCCTTTTTAGTCTTATCTAATAACGAACAAATGATAGAATATAGGGAATCTAATTAAAGTTGTATGAATAAATCTATAGATATGGTGAGGAATACGTTCAATAGGCTTTCTTTAACATACATGTTTTTGACTCTTATTTGAGATTTTATGCTAGCTTGATTTCGATTTTTCTTTTCGATTAATCGCCCACAAAGTATGAAACTCATCCTTAGATATAAATCAACAACCCAATGGCTTCAACGAAAGAGAATAAAACACACAAATTCCCCAGACAGAATTCTGATTTTATCCTGACAACGGTCAGAATTCCAACCTCGAGCTGCTGCTTCTTCAAGAATGTTCAACTGAAACCATCAAGAGAAATGGTCCTTAAGTCCTTCTGATCATTGTGATGATCGGCAGCTTCTACAAGACCACATGTTCCACCTTGTAAATAGTCTGTTCTGAATAACGATCAAATATACAGTGTTTGTGCCATTAAGAGTTGAAGCCGATCATTTAACATGGAACCTAGAGAATTTATTGAACAATTTAGCCAAACAATTGAACAATCACCCTCATTAAATGGGATTCCAAAGATGATAAATAAATACAATTTTAATTGAATATGAAATTTTAAAGTCAGAACTGACTAGGAATTTGTCTCCATCGACTACGAGCTTCAATGCTGCACAGATTTTTGCTACACAGAAGATCGCCACACTGCACTTGTTGCTGGATTTGGAGAGTAACACAAGCTTTTCCAATGTTGAAGAGCATCCTGTTCATTTCAGTTCAACAAAGTTTGTTAAGAAACTGTAGGTTTCGACTGTGCTCTATTCTATGTAGCGTTCAACTCTGTGCAGTGTTGTACTCTGTGTAGTGTTCTCATGCGTAGCTTTCAACTCTGTGTTGTGTTTCTCTGAGTAACCATCAACTCTCTATAGTGTTCTTCTGTGTAGTGTTCAACTCTGTGTAGTGTTCTACTCTGTGTGGCTTTAAACTCTGTGTAGTGTTCCTCTGAGTAACCATCAACTCTGGGTAGTGTTCTACTCTGTGTGGCTTTAAACTCTGTGTAGTGTTCTTCTAACCATCAACTCTGTGTATTGTTCTCCTAATCATTAACATTTTGTAGTGTTCATCTGAGTAACCATTCTTTCTGTGTAGTGTTCTTCTAATCATTAACTCTTTGTAGTGTTCTTCTAAACATCATCTCCATGTAGTGTTCTAATCATCATCTCTGTGTAGTGTTCTTCTAAACATCATCTATGTGTAGTGTTCTAAACATCATCTCTGTGTGGTGTTCTTCAGAGTAACCATCCACTCTGTGTAGTGTGCTTCAGAGTAACCATCCACTCTGTGTAGTGTGCTTCAGAGTAACCATCCACCCTGGTAGTGTGCTTCAGAGTAACCATCCACTCTGGGTAGTGTGCTTCAGAGTAACCATCCACTCTGGGTAGTGTTCTTCAGAGTAACCATCCACTCTGGGTAGTGTTCTTCAGAGTAACCATCCACTCTGGGTAGTGTTCTTCAGAGTAACCATCCACTCTGGGTAGTGTTCTTCAGAGTAACCATCCACTCTGGGTAGTGTTCTTCAGAGTAACCATCCACTCTGGGTAGTGTTCTTCAGAGTAACCATCCACTCTGGGTAGTGTGCTTCTAATCACCAATTCCATGTAGTGTTCTTCCACTCATCAACCATGAGTAGTGTTCTTCTGAGTAACCATCCACTCTGTGTAGTGTTCTTCTGCATTGGCTTCTGCTCTGTGTAGTGTTCTTCCTGTATAGTGTTACTCTGTAGTAAACGTTCTGCTGTCCGCTACACAAGCTCTTCTGTGTGCTTCGTTTGTCACCGCACAAACCCAATATCATAGAAAAATGGCATTTTCCCGTTAGGTGTGTGTCTCATCTTATTTAGGAGAACACTGGTACGTAATTGTGATGATTCTAAAACGATGCGGTTCCAGTGTGTGGCTATTAACAGGACACTCTCCTTGTCTGCAGGGCGTTGTTGTATGGCGGTCTGAGAGAGTCGCGGCCCCAGGCAGAGGTTCGGTTGGAGGAAACGCACGCGGAGGCGTTCTCCATGCTCCTGCGCTACCTGTACACGGGCCGCGCCACGCTGAGCGAAGCCAGGGAAGAGACGCTGCTGGACTTCCTGGGCCTGGCGCACCGCTACGGCCTCCAGCCACTCGAGGCCTCCATCTGCGAGTTCCTCCGCACTTTGCTAAGCAACCGCAACGTGTGTCTGGTGTTCGACGTGGCCAGTCTGTACTGCCTGAGCGGCCTGGCCGAGGCCTGCATGTCCTATATGGACCGCCACGCCACCGACGTGCTCAAGTCTGACAGCTTCCTCGCGCTCTCTAAGGTGAGTCTGGAGATACCTGCGCATCATGTTGTTATGATAAGAATGGTAACTAAATAATAACACTTACATTTTAATAATTGACTTAACCTTAAAACTCACTTTAATAATAATCATTGTAAACCGCCTGTGCACGAATACGTTCATAAATATAGCGTACAATCCTATTTGTTTGTCAAATCCATATGTTACATACACATATGTAATTATACATATTGATTGTTGATTATAAATGATATATATAGACGTATATACAGATGACATTATTCTATGTACGAATGTGTTGACTCTGTAAGATAAGCACCTACCCTAAAAATGATAATCCATGTATGTTGGTTCATATATATATAATTGTATGGATGTTATGTTACAGAATACAGATACGTACATTTAACTTACGAACCAATTAATGTTTATTCTATATGAAGCACATACATACTAAATATAGCGTATGATTCAATAATTATGTTGATTTCTTTTTGAAACACACCTACACTTACAGTATAAATTAACCACGCAAGCCTGTGTATATGTTGATTCTATATGATACACACCCATAAATATAACGTGATACTACACCATCTGATTTTACCACTTTGTTTAAGCACATACGGGCTAAAAGAAATTACACACAACAATATAGGAGCAAGTACATTGATACTCAACAGATGTATCTATAGTGGTTTATTACAAACATATTCACACATTTGAATGAGCACAAATTGTCAAAGTACACACACACACACACACACACATAAATGCATTGTATTTATGCAAATACAAATTTACTCCCATAAGTAAACACACACCTAAGCAAACAAAACCACACACTAAAGTAAACATTCTAAGTAAATTAGAAGTAGAATTTCGCAAATACACTTGAAGTTATACACAAAAACCTTATGTTCAAACACAAGAACAAACTGAAACACACACATTTTGTGTACTTTGAGACAGTTTAAACTGTGAAAAGCGCCTCACAAATGCTCAGAACTTGAACACACACACGCACAGTTTTGCATTAATATCATAGGGGTCATAAAATCTTGGTTTTTGGGTCCCCACTTTGATATAAAGGTTGCACACACATAGACACACATAGAGAAATTACAACACAATAACAAAACATCACAAAAATTTAACAAGAACTAACAAATAAAAGCACAAAATGCACGCTGTATATTCTAAAGTCACACACGTAGAATTAGAAGTAGAAATTAGCAAATATTGTACACTTAATAAATTTGTAATAATAATTAAGAATTTATACTTAAAAACCTTATTTTCACACACAAGAACAAACTAACACACACACTGTAGACTTTCCCACTGCAGTAGCATGACCTTGACCAAAATGCAATTGCAACTTAAGTTTTAAATTCCCATCTTGACCTTCAAACGCCCTTCAAAGTCGTCTGGCCCAGCCAAATGTCCCCACAAGTGACCTTAGGCCCCACTTTACCATAAAAACCTGGTTTTTGGGTCCCCACTTTTATCAAAATGTTGCACACACATAGACACACACAGAGAAATTACAAGACACAACAATAACAAAACATCACAAAAATTAAACAAGAACCTCGGTCCCCACTTTACCATTGGGTCCCCACTTTGACCTAAATATCTGCACACACACAGACACACAAAGAATTCTCCCCTCACGCTCTCTTGCAGTCGGCTCTGTTGGCGGTGGTGACGAGGGACTCCTTCGCCGCCAGCGAGAGGGAGATCTTCCAGGCTCTGTGTCGCTGGTGTCATCACAACGGCGACGGCCCGGGGGAGAAGGAAGTGATGTCAGCGGTGCGTCTGCCCCTCATGACGCTCTCTGAGATGCTGAACGTGGTGCGACCCTCGGGCCTTCTCAGCCCGGACGACCTGCTGGACGCCATCCAGACGCGCTCCGAGAGCCGAGACATGGACCTCAACTACCGCGGCATGCTGGGTAAGTTCCTCCTCTTCCTCCTCTTCCTCTCGCTCGCTGTGATACACGCTGAACGCGTTCCTCTGCTCCAGTCCCGGAGGAGAACATCGCCACCATGAAGCACGGCGCCGTGGTGGTGAAGGGCGAGCTGAAGTCGGCGCTCCTGGATGGGGACACGCAGAACTACGACCTGGACCACGGCTTCTCCAGACACCCCATTGAGGAGGAAGGTCGGGCCGCGGGAATACAAGTGCGTCTGGGTCAGCCCTTCATCATCAACCACATCCGGCTTCTGCTGTGGGACAAGGACAGTCGGTAATGATGCCTGTCGCTGTGTTTAGGTTTCAGACTGACACACACACACACACACACACAGATCTTCCATATTATTATTATATTGAGCATTAACAACTGAAATAAAAGCACATATTTTCAAAACTAAACGATCGCGCTGTTTTTATAATTACTTCAAAGCAAAATAGTTTAATAATTTCTTTTAAAGTAGAAAGTCTTGTGTAAATAAAGTAACTTTTGTTTATCCTGTACATTTCTTGCAACTTCTGTAAATACTTTAAATGTGCAACAAACATTTGAATGCGCAATGCATCAACACATTTTTGTTTTGATGGAAGTAGAATTTTATTACACACTGTTGCAGAACGTGATCTTGGTGATCTTGTCATGTCACTATATAAAAATAAATTTATTTTTCACTAATTTTATTTTTTTTTACGAAATTTGTTGTGTTACCCTTTGCCGTTATCTTGGACATAATTGACCTGGAAAATCTTGATCGATTGTACGTTCTGAATGTCAATTTTGGTTAGTTTTTGATTAATCGTCCAGCCCTCCTGTATTAAAAAAAGGGTGTGAAATGCTAATGAAATAGTGTGTGTGTGTCTCTGTTTCGTGTCTGCAGGTCTTATTCCTACTATGTGGAAGTGTCGATGGACGAGCTGGACTGGGTCCGTGTGGTGGATCACTCCAAGTTCCTGTGCCGCTCATGGCAGCATCTGTTTTTTCCAGCGCGGGTCTGCAGGTAGTTTACATAAATAAAGTGACAAAACAAATACAATCAAATGTTGTAGAGCTGTAGCTTTCATGACCCTGACTGACACTCTAGGCGACCAATAAGAGCAAGTTAGTCGCAAGTCCCGCCCACATACTGTTTGCAAGCGCTGAGCGAGTCATATACTGGTGTGAGAGACGAAGGAAAAAGGAAAAGAGTTAAGATTGACCTAACGTTCGGAACAAATTCCCATTTTTGAGCAAACCACGGAACTGACCATGAATTATTCTGGAATTTCCGATTTATATCTGGTCTCCAAAGACGGAGCCCGGATTCGTTTGGTTGTGGAGAAGAAATGTATTTTCCCTTGAACTGGAAAATCTTGGGCTGTAAATTGCCCAACTGATTTAAATGGATCCATTTTCTGTTTTTCTTTTACATAATTTCTGTTTAAATATGTTTTGCTTTGAAAGAGACGTGTATATAATGCTGCTTTTTAATGTATTACTTGCAATTTGTTTTTTACAACTCGTCACTGTATATTTTATATTATTTGCGTAATAATTCATTAGAATGCCAGAAGCTATTATTCAAAGTATTATGAAGTAATTGGATTATTGTTTTTTGCCAATCCGTTCATGACGATTGTTTTAATTTTTGCAAATGTGTTCAAGCGATTTGTATTTAAATTCATTTTTTCCAATTCATGTTCTCTGTTCATCCACCTCATTTGTATGTGAGAATGACGGACACGTGGATTAAAAGTGTGGAGAGTGAATTCACAACAACACACGTGTGTATCTCTTATCACAGTCAACATGAATTGGAAAAAATGAATTTGAATACAAATTGTGAGCTTCATTCTCACATACAAATGAGATGGATGGATGGATGGATGGATTGGACAGATCCACACACACACACACACACCTTCTCCACCTCGTGTCCTGTTTAACACGTGACTTCCTGTGTGCCAGGTTCATCCGTGTCATGGGGACACACAACACCGTCAACAAAGTCTTTCACTTGGTCGCTCTGGAGTCCATGTTCACGCAGCGAGCCTTCACTCTGGAGAAAGGCCTGCTGGGTAATTGTTGAAATTAAAGGCGCTTTTCTTCGTACCGATGGCGATCACGTGACGGATCTCCTTCTCGCAGTGCCCACGGAGAACGTGGCGACGGTGCAGGCCTGTGCCAGCGTGATCGAGGGCGTCAGTCGCAGCAGGAACGCGCTTCTGAACGGCGACACCAGCCACTACGACTGGGACTCGGGCTACACCTGCCACCAGCTGGGCTCCGGCGCCATCGTCATCCAGCTCGCTCAGCCGTACAT
>MU204446.1:1246770-1266637 GCA_017309775.1 Paedocypris sp. Pulau Singkep
CAAAGTCTTTCACTTGGTCGCTCTGGAGTCCATGTTCACGCAGCGAGCCTTCACTCTGGAGAAAGGCCTGCTGGGTAATTGTTGAAATTAAAGGCGCTTTTCTTCGTACCGATGGCGATCACGTGACGGATCTCCTTCTCGCAGTGCCCACGGAGAACGTGGCGACGGTGCAGGCCTGTGCCAGCGTGATCGAGGGCGTCAGTCGCAGCAGGAACGCGCTTCTGAACGGCGACACCAGCCACTACGACTGGGACTCGGGCTACACCTGCCACCAGCTGGGCTCCGGCGCCATCGTCATCCAGCTCGCTCAGCCGTACATGCTGGGCTCCGTGCGGTGCGAACCTCGTGCCTTTAAGCCTCAGACACCTTAGATAGATAGATATTCGTACGGGGTGTGTACATAAATATATGTGTATTAGGTATGCCACATGTTTTACATACTTTGCCTAGGCAATGTAAATAATAACAGGCGCGTTTGACGCCAATTGTGAAATGCCCTGATTGGAAAAGTCTCACTGGATTGACTAAAAGATCAAGACTTGATCCGTCTACAAATTAAACACACAGGCCCATTATTAAGCAAATATTTTAAAGATAACGCAAAATCTTTTCTCGCTTAATTTATTGATTCAAGAAGGAGGAAATAGGAAAGTACGTTATTTGTATATAGGTCACTGGCAATGTGTGTAATGCAGGCATTGTATAGAACGTCTGGTGGTTTTAGGTGCTGTAGAGTGTGAAAAATGTGTGGTTACATACTTTGCCTAGGCAATGTAAATAATAACAACAGACGCATTTCACAGCAAGTATAAAATGACATGATCGGATAATCATCACTGGGCTGAGGAAAGTAAATAAAAAAGTTATATAAAGTCATACAGCTTATACAATAAATAAGTAAACACAACCCCAATTTTAGGTGATTTTTGTTGCTTTAAATATAAAGCAAAACCCAAAATCTTTTCTTGCTCTCTATTTCAAGCAGGAGGATAATGTACATTAATAATGTACGTTTTCTGTATAAAAGTCACTGGCCATGTGAGTAATGTGAGTAATACAAAGGCGTTGTATAGAGCGTCTAAATAACAAAGCACAATTCACACCTAGTATGAAAGGCCCAGATCGAAAAAAAACTTTGATATCAAAAGAAGAAATACGAAATGAACACTTTCCTGAAAAAAAAAATTGTGCAGATCCATCATAACTTCGAAACCTCTGATGTTGACTGACTTATTCCACACATCTTCATAACGCTTTACTAAGATTTGCTTCTTTTTTGGTGAACCACTCTCTGAACCTTTTAGCTCGTTCCACACACAGATTTGTCTTTAAGTCCTTGTATAGAATGCCTAAGCAATATGAAGCTGAAACATTTTAGCGTGAATTAACTCATTACACTTGCCATTTTGTCTTTAAGTCCTTGTATAGAATGCCCAAGCTTTGTGTGAAATCTGACGCGTTTTCATATTTGCCCTCCTTATTCTTCTATACATTGCCTAGTCGTTCTATACAATGTCTGATCACATGGTTCTACTGCTCCATATAGTTCTCACAGTCTTCAAATCTCGTTTTACTCATTTACTCATTTCTGACTTCTGTCTCTGTGCAGGTTGCTCCTGTGGGACTGCGACGAAAGAACCTACAGCTATTACGTGGAGCTCTCCACCAATCAGCAGCACTGGCTGAGGGTCATCGACCGCACTAAAGTGGCCTGCAGGTCAGTCGAATGTTCCTCGATATCGAGAAGAAGAGTGTCTGATTCTCACGCCCGACTCCCACAGGTCCTGGCAGACTCTGACGTTCAACAGACAACCTGCGTCTTTCATACGTATCGTGGGGACGCAAAACACAGCCAATGAGGTGAGAGAAGCTGAGTCGATTTGAAGCGATGCTCCGATGAGATCGTTCTGGCCATTGGGTTTCAATTTTTGTTGATTATTCAGATTATACAGTTAATTACTGCATTTAAATGAATATAAGCACCAGTTTTTTTTTTTTTTTTCCATTTTTTCCATGGTGCTTATAATCGCAGAT
The DNA here is from genome assembly GCA_017309775.1 of Paedocypris sp. Pulau Singkep. NCBI lineage: Eukaryota > Metazoa > Chordata > Actinopteri > Cypriniformes > Paedocypris > Paedocypris sp. Pulau Singkep. Next base: position 1,248,805 of record MU204446.1, read on the forward strand.
TTCAAATATAAGTGAAAATATAAGCAGTGGTTTTCCCACATTTAATGTCAGGAACAATCACAAATTTGAAACGCGTCATCTTTATGCATTTCGTTTCTTTCTTTCTTTAAATAATGATTGTAGAGGATTTTGGAATAGTCATATATGATTAAATGATCATTTGAAGCATTAGTCACATCACAACACTTAACAGGGTCAAAATAACACTGGAAGGGGTAAGATTAAACTTATATAATATATAAACTGTTATATAATAATATTACAATTAGTAATGTTTGAACAGACCGACCATATTCCATTCTGTAGGTCCGCGCTACTGGCTAGCTCATGAAAACGAGTCCATGAGCAAAACAAAAACATTTTAAAACTCAAATACACATCAAACACAATCAAATCAACAATCTAACAAACACAGATTATAGCAGCATGAGCAGTGAAGGATTATGGGAGTTGTAGTTCCCAATGGCTAGAATAGATTTAGGTAAAACGACATTTCAGTGACACGAGGCCCAAGTTAGGTTTATTAAATATATACCAAATTACATTTAAAAAAAGAAAATTGTCGTAATTTAGCCAGAAATAAAATAAAATGCATTCTGTTTTTTTTTTTAATTTTGCGCCTCAAAAATCATGGCGGTGCTTATATTCGGGTAAACACGGTAGTTTATTTTTTCTCATGTATTTTCTGACTTTTCACATGTTTTTGTGCAGGTGTTTCACTGCGTACACTTCGAATGTCCGGCCCAAGTGGACGTGGTGGTCAAAGAAGGAAGTCCTGGACTGGACCAGCCCAGCTCCCAGAGCCTGGCGTCTCAGAAACTCTCCTCCTCTTCCTCCTCGTCCTCTTCCTCACACACATAGACTGTGTGTGTGCGCGCCGCCACTGCATAAGTATGAGAAACACATCCGAGATGCTCCTCTTGCGTTGTCAAGTCACGTGCTGCTAAAAAGAACTGTATATTTATAACGAAATGAAAACGTCATAGGTTGAGCGTAACATGCACTTATTTTGTTTCTGTTGTTTAGATAAATGCAAAAGTGATTGAATAATAAATATAAAGGATGTGCTTTGTTTTTTTTTTATGATTTTATTTTCTGGATTACCTAATATGCTATAAAGTTACTGTGTCATATTTCTCATATTATGACGGATTCCTGTATATTTTGGTCAAAGACATTAGGATTAGCCTCCGTGATGTGTCTGTGTCATTTTCACCGGATAATAATTACATTACAATGTCTTATGAGTTACATTTACGTTAGTAACTTTAGAGAAGTATTGTTGAGGAAGCTTGTTTCACATTATAGTGACCACATTTTCAGAACATTTGGTTTTTTTTTTCCTCATTAAACTAAAATATTCAATCAAGTTTTGACATTGTTTAATTATTCTTAATGTTGTTTTTTGTACGCTAAATATTGTTATTCGCGGTAGAAAAAATGACCAATGCTCTACAGTGAATAAAATATTGGCATATGTGATTTAAAAGCTACGTTCAGGTTTGTGATCCGGTTGAGATCTTTCTGTGTGGAGTCACATGTTCTTCCCGTGCTCGTGCGTTTCCTCTGTGTCTCCAATTCTACAGTCCAAAACAGTAGAATATGGACTTTATAAATTGTCCATACATTAATGTTCTACCACCTGATCACACGATGGACAGACCACAGCACACAGATTCGAAGGCTGGCAGTCCACAACCCACCAGACAGAAATCTAGAGGTCGAAAATCCACTATCACATGTGTTAAAGCCAAATATCTGCAAGGTCCAGATCCTCAAGCCAAGGAGTCCATGATCCAGAGGACCAACAGTCTCCAGCAGTAGATCCAGAGGTCAAGACCATAAAGGTCATAATGTATCTAATTTTAGAACAACTTAAGTATTTTACTTGTGTTAGACCATAAAGGTCATAATGTATCTAATTTTAGAACAACTTAAGTATTTTACTTGTGTTAACTTTAGGCTAAAAAACACAAAGAATTGTGAAAAACAAGAAACTATGAGGTTATCTATATAGGTTATATAGAAATTAAACATAGCCCCTCAATGTTTCAAACAGGCAGAACAAAATAGATGAAAGTCAAACTGAAATGTGAAAAAAAAGTGCAACCAATAATTATCTTTAATGGGATTTAGCGCAGAAATACCTTTAGCGCAGTGTACCTTCAGCATCCTGTAGATGGAGATAATGTTTCGTCCACCATTTGTATATTGCGGAAATTAACCGCGGTAGAAAAAGATGCCGATTTATACAATCCCAATGTAACAAGTAAGGGAAAGGGTCCATTCAAATGAAGTGGAGTAAAGAGACAGATACGCAATCACTAATGTAGTCAAGTAGAGAGTAAAATTTGCTTATATTTTGTATATTTAGTACAATACAAAGCAGCCAAGGGAACAAAGTACATTTACTCAGCTTGTGCCTCTGCAATCCAGAACCAATGAAGGATTTTTTTTGTTTTTTTTTTGTAACATTTATTATTCCAAAATATTCAGAGATCAGACAACGTAAATAACTGGCGATTGGTACCAAAACCCACGTAAAGGGGACAAGTATTTATTACAGCTGTTCATTTACATCAACAACTTTTTATACGGAGTCACTGTTTTACATACACACACGCAAAACCGCAAATCAGAAAAAGTGAAAAAGTATATTACTTCCGTAGTGTTAAGAACTACCATAGAGAATGAATGGGAAAAGTTAAGAGTTACGGTTTCCGAATGTGGAGAATGAATTGCAAACACAAAGAGTTGAAAACAATATAAGTGTACGTTTTTATGTTCAGACCTTCTAAAATAAAAAATACATGTGGCTTTCGTGAAATACATCAGAATTAAGCTCAAAATTGTACTATATTCACAGGTCATCTCGATAATTGATATTCATCTTTGCCATTTACTAACCTCATCTGTTTCCGTAGTGTAGTGGTTATCACGTTCGCCTCACACGCGAAAGGTCCCCGGTTCGAAACCGGGCGGAAACATCGTTTTTAAGTTTTCGCACTCAAACGCCCATTTATTTTAGCTATTTTTTTGTAATACCGGTTTCAAACCGCATTTAGCTAAAGATCGATTCTGGTTTTAAAATGACTTCCGATTAATTGCGACACTCCGGCCAGTCGCCGCTAGGTCGCGCGCTGGTCTAAATAATTTCCTCGAAGCTCATTGGTTCTAACAGCGCCGATTTGAGTTGAGTTGAGTTGACCCCTCCTGACCCCGGTCTTGTTCTTCCTCGTGCGTCTGTCTCGTTATTAGCCAAACACTCCTTCTTTTTCCACAGTCTTTCCATCGCACTGGCCAAACGTGGCGGTCTCATTCCTCGCTTTGATCTGCCTTCTGTCTCTTCCCATGCCCGCCGCATTAACCCCCTGAAGCTCGATTAAAGCCCCGCTCTTCCAGAGTGACCAGACTCGGACATGTTTCCTCCGTCTGTTTCATCAGCTGCGGGAGAATCCACGAGCCGCGAGATAAGGCCACGTGAGCGTTTGATCGGACACACGCACGCACGCACACACACACACACACACACACACACACACACACACACACAAGCACGCACACACACAAACACACGCACACACACGCACGCACACACACGCGCGCGCGCGCGCTCTTTTGGATCGAATCATTACAGCGTTGTTTGTCATAATTGTTTATGTGAGTAAAACTGCAAAATTACGAGGCCTGAAGGAAATTCGTATAATGTGGTTTTGTCAAAAATAACACACACACACACACACACACACACACATACACACAAACATTTATTTTATGTGGGCTTTTTTCAAATCTTGTATATGCGCATGCCTGTATGCTTTATTTTTCTTATTTAGATTTGCATTTTAGATTGTTTTTCTCCTACCAAATTGAAATTATAAGCATTTTTTATGTGACACAAGTTTGTGTATACTTTTATATTTATTCATGTATCAATTTCGATTTAAATTCAAATTCAATTTAAAGTTAAAGATTATACTGTTTTTTTTTTTTTTAACCAAAAGTTATATTTAACTTACATGTTGTATAGGTATGTGAGCTTATACATTATGTTTGTGTGTGTGTATTTATACAGGGTGTGTATACCCACAGTTGTGTATAAAAGTTAATAAATCACACTTGCACAAATGCACACACACACACACACACACACACACACACACACACACACACAAATTTGAAAAAGAAAAAAAAAAAAGTTCCTGCGGCCTGATTAACGCACGTTTGTGTGTCACTGAACAGTTTTGATTGGAATTTGAATCAATAAAGCTTTTTGTATTTAGTGTCAGACGTACTCGCACCTTGCGTTTGTTGAGTTAGCGTCGCCATGTTTCCACCGCGTGCTGTCTGGCGCTAATGCTATAAACACCCAGGCTAAGATGCCATTACACATTACAGTAGATATTACATTACCGCAACAAGAGCTACAACAAGATTAATATTTCGTCTGTGTGTTCTGTTATTCTATCCGCGGTAATGCGCGGTGTCGATAAAGCTCGGGAAGGAATTAAACGGATCAGGAAGCCGCTGCTTTATGGAGAGACATGCACACATAAAGATTTCCTATGAAATCCACACCGCCTAGTTTCTTTAGCGTCCCACCTTTCAAATCGCCCCTCGTGGATCGAGCAGCACTGACACGCCCTCTGCATCCAGAACATCCAGCCGTTTCGGAACCACTTTTTTCATTTCTTGGTCACGGGGAGCTGGAGCCAATCACAGCAACTCTGCGCCTGAAGACAAGACACACCCCCAGGATTGGTGGATTGGTGGACACACCCTGGATTGGTGGATTGGAGGACACACCCCCTGGATTGGTGGACACATCCCCTGGATTAGTGGACACACCCCCTGGATTGATGGACACACCCCCTGGATTGGAGGACACGCCTCCTGGATTGGTGGACTGGTGGACACACGCTGTATTGGTGGATTGGAGGACACACCCCCTGGATTGGTGGATTGGTGGACACACCCCCTGGATTGGTGGACACACACCCTGGATTGGAGGACACACACCCTGGATTAGTGGATTGGTGGACACACCCCCTGGATTGGTGGATTTGTGGACACAACACCTGGATTGGTGGATTAGAGGACACACCTGGATTGGTGTATTGGTGTACACACCCCCTGTGTAGGTGGATTGGTGGAGACACCCCCTGGATTGGTGGACACACCCCCTGGATTGGTGGATTAGAGGACACATCCCCTGGATTGGTGGATTGGTGGACACACCCCCTGGATTGGTGGATTGGTGGACACACCCCCTGGATTGGTGGATTGGTGGACACACCCCCTGGATTGGTGGATTGGTGGACACACCCCCTGGATTGGTGGATTGGAGGAAACACACCCTGGATTGGTGGATTGGAGGACACACCACCTGGATTGGTGTATTGGTGTACACACCCCCTGTGTAGGTGGATTGGTGGACACACCCCCTGGATTGGTGGACACACCCCCTGGATTGGTGGATTAGAGGACACATCCCCTGGATTGGTGGATTGGTGGACACATCCCCTGGATTGGTGGATTGGTGGACACATCCCCTGGATTGGTGGATTGGTGGAAACACACCCTGGATTGGTGGATTGGTGGAAACACACCCTGGATTGGTGGATTGGTGGACACACCCCCTGGATTGGTGGATTGGTGGACACACCCCCTGGATTGGTGGATTGGTGGACACACCCCCTGGATTGGTGGATTGTGGACACACACCCTGGATTGGTGGATTGGAGGACACACCACCTGGATTGGTGTATTGGTGTACACACACCCTGTATAGTTGGATTAGAGGACACATCCCCTGGATTGGTGGATTGGTGGACACACCCCCTGGATTGGTGGTTTAGATGACACACCTGGATTGGCGTATAAGTGGACACACCCACTGGATTGGAGGACACACCCCCTGGATTGGTGGACACTCCCTGGATTGGTGGCCAACCAATCACAGAGGAGCACACACAACCATTCCAATTCTCCTGCATGTTTCAGGACTGTGGGAGGAACCAGAGACCCGAAGGAAACCCACGCACGCACTGAGAGAACATTCAAAAAATACTGCAAGACCCCGACCAGTCCTCACACTTGGCTGAGACTGGGTTGTTCTTGCTGTGTTGTTAGGCCACTGTGCCTAAACAATATTTTACGTTTTATTGAATTATGATAACATATTCATCTTTTTTTGTGATTGTTGGTTTTTACTGGTGTTTATTTACTGGTCTACGAGTTATAAACATTTCACAATCGAAACTGATACTAGAATAATATTTTACGTTATCTATTTTTTGTCTTTCACTGGTTTCTTTCTGGGTCATGGAGAGCTGGAGCCAATCACAGTCACTCTGGACCCAAAGGCGGAACATACATAAAGACAATTTTTAGATATGTAATGTGTGTGTGTGTGTGTGTGAATAAAACAAATCGCAAACCTTAAAAAGGACTAAGTGGCAGAAAATGAATGAATGTATATATATATATATATATATATATATATATATATATATATATATATATATATATATATTAGGGCTGTCAAACGATTAATTGTTTTAAACTAGTTAATCGCACTTCCCTGACCAAATGACTGAAGCTTGTAATATTGGATATTGAGGTGTAATATGTAAATTAATGTAAACTTAACACTTAATTATTGTAAAATAATTTAGTATAATTTTTGCTAAATTTGCAATGTATCGCCGAGGTCGAGTCGTAAAAAGTCCATTTTGGTCTTACATTTAAGTGTTATTCGTCAATTGAAAGTTCGAAGTACATATTTTTTTAGGTTACATTTTTAATAAAAACAGGACGTTGTGTTTTTGTAAAAAAAAAATAATAATAATTATAATAAATAATAATAATAAAACTAAAACATGAATCGTGTTTTGCTTTCTTTTTGTCAGCTGAAAACAAACTGTAACTTAACTCTAACATGAAACATATGTCTACATTAAGCTTAGAATTTCTTCTTTTTTTTTTTTTTTTTAAATAAGTGTAAGTAAATACAGTGTTGCCTGTTTATCTAATCCCCTACGAATCTAAAGCTTTGGCTTTTTGAACAGAGCAGTTCAAAAAGTTATTTGGTCACTATGAGGTTAAAAGTAGGTCAGTGTCAATTAAACACTTTGCGCCCAAGTGACAACACCTGAAATCACTGTGAGCTGCTGATCTTAATGAGGCTCCAGGAGACAGCTCAGCTCTCTTGATTCTATTCATTGCACCAAACCGAAAGTTAAAAAAAAAAAATGCAACTATGATTAATGGCCTTAAAAATAATTGACGCGATTAAGCACCTAAAATGAATCACGTGTGTTAACTCGTTAACTTTGAAAGCACTAATATATATATACACACACACACACACACACATACAGTATATATATAATTTTGTTTTATTTATAATTTTCTTATTTATCTACTACTTCTCTTTCGGCTTTTTCCGCCAAGCGATTTATTATTTTATATATTTATAAAATAATAAACATTTTTTTGTTTATATTATTGTTAGATGTTTATACATGCTTCACTAAAAAATCTTATATGTGCAGTAAATAAAATTATGTGCAGTAAATAAAATACTACAATCTTGATTCTTTCATTAAATACAGTAAAATAGTAAAAACATGATACAGCTGGATTGGATCCAGCGATTATGCTGCTTCGCACGTTGAATTCTTGTTTGTCTCCTAATTTAATAAATCTGACACTAATAATTATTGTTAATCCCAGAAAGTAATTTTCTAAATATAAAATAATCACGTACTAATATCAATGTCAACAATTCAAACTATGAAGAATAATCAAATGAACAATGCGAGGATATAAACAATAATACGCCGCTTTAATTCACTTTGACTTTTCCATGTATTTATTGAAAAAAAAGCAGCTTTATTTAATCCCAAATCTGACGCAGGGAATTTACCAGGGTTATTTTAAAAAGTTCATATCATCACTTGTGTGTTGTGTCTGTATTATGGTGCAGGACCTGTTGGACCAGAGTTGGACCTGCCACACAGACATTGCAGGTTCGAATCCTGAGTGTTCCTGATCAAGACCCCACATGACCCGGACACCACGTCTTAATGCTGCCCACTGCTCCGGGTTAATGTGTGTGTTTGCAATTCTGTCCCTAGTGGCCATATTAACAAACTCACTTGCATTACGTAAAAAATGTTCTGCAACATAATTATAGAATCTTCTCTCTCATTCTCTCAATTGCTCTAGTCTCTATTTTTTTTCTTTCATTTTTTTCCATTTTAACCTTTCCCTTTCCCACTTTCTTTGCTTCTTTGCACTATTTTTCTGTCCATTCTCTCATCAATGAACTTTCCCACCTTTTCACCTTGGTTTTCTGTTATTCTGTTAGTCTTTCTTGTCTGTCAGACATTTTTATTTATTTTATTTCCATATTCTTTCTTATCTCATTATGCTCTCTACCTATCTCTCTCACTCACTCACTCACTCACTCACTCACACACACACACACACACACACACACACACACGTGCTATCTCTCTCTCTCTCTCTCTCTCTCTCTCTCTCTCTCTCTCTCTCTCTCTCTCTCTCTCTCTCTTGCTGTTTTTTTCTCCCTTTCACATTATCTCTTATCTTTCTCTCTCATTTTCTCTGTTATCTTCCCCCTATCTCCCTTATCTTTCTTTTTCTCTCTCTACTCCACTTTACTGTACACAGAAGAAAACATCCAAAAGAAAACGGCATTACACTCTTGATTCCTACCAGAAAAACAATCAAACCTCTGAGATATTTATCATTGTAGTTTATCTTTAGGCAGAAAACCACACAAAGGCTAACCTTGGATTTCAATCCTCCGAAACACTGGAAAAGTTGGGAAACTCCTAAGTTTTATCTGTATATCTATCAGCCAACAGCGCGTGTCCGTGTGACTCCAGTGAATGAAATGCAGAAGAAAAACACAACCTTAAATGTTTTGTGAATCATATGGCAACCTTGAGTGTCGAAAGGCGCCTACGGTATTAACAAAATGTAGCATTATTATTATAATTACATTTATTATGATTATGATTATAACAGGTTAGAGGAGGCAGCTGCTTTATTTGGAGAAATCCTAAAGTCTATATCATATCTCATAACCCACATTTTGCTGCTTTAAAATGTTGTGTCGTGTCTCAATGTCGACTGTACTGTATATGCAAATTTTAGAACACAGGATTCACAAATGCAGGACGTTCAATATTTAAATTATCGTGAAAAAATTCTTACAACTGTAACTCTCTTAAATGCTTCATTTTGGAAACACACGTAACGTAAAATTACGCGCGCACACACACAACGTTTTTACAATTTACGTCACGTGATAGGCACGTTATTAATTTATTCAACAATAAAATTCGAATAAAATAAAAAATGACGTCTTAAGGTTGTGCGTTGCACACTTGATCGGCTAGCTCGTGACTCCTAGAGTGGCTTGATAACTCTACTGTTTATTTTTTTAATATTTGGATTAAGTTCATCTCGTGTGTGATCTGCAGCAGGTCTTCTACTTAAACAGCTTTAAAGCTCAAATCCCCTTTACAAACAAGGAATACAGCTTGGAATGTTCCATTCTCTTTTAGGAAACCCTGGATCCATAACGTTCTAATTACGCGGGTTAATGGACGCTACTGACAAATACACCTACACTAATTATTTATATAACTTATGTTTGAACGAACTTGGATTGTTATATGAATAGACGTCGTATTTTATCTCGCAATATATTTCCAGACGAAGACTTGGAACCCCCATTCAACTGTTGGTACATTCCACTCGCCAGCTGATCGGCCTCGACTCCCGGTGCGGTCCGTCGGACTGTACGCGGCCGTAGATTTCTCGAATTTTGTCAAAAAGAAGTCGAGTGTTCAGTAGCGGCTGCTCGCGACAGCGTCTCTAACGTCCCACTTTGCGTTTTCCGAGCACGGGCTGAATTGTACGACGCGTCTGGGCGGACGTCGAGCCGAGGACCTCCAGCACAACCACTAGGCCCCGAGCGGATCCCCGGTGTTTCCTGCAACAGACCGCCGCCTTCACAGCGTCGCCATGGGAGATACGGGAAGCGAACGCAGCAAACCGCCCTCTATTCCTCCCCGCTGTCCCTGCGGATTTTGGGGGTAAGATGACTAATTTTACACCTCGCTATACTAGTGGAGACTATCTGACGCGGACGCGACGGTAATACGAAGGAAAAGTGGAGTGTTTGTTGTTCATTGTTGTAGGCCGATGAATGGGGGTGGGGGAGCAACCACTCCTGTTTTTCACGTCCACAGCTGTTGTTTCCACTCAAATATACCCGCACAACGCACATTTCCGTCCCACCCGAGCCCCTCCGAAGCAGCAGAGCCCGACGGCTGGACCTCCGGCCGATCTGGGGATTCGAAATCGGCCCGAGCTGGACTGACAGATGACTTGTGTGCACAGACAAACCCACCGATCTCCCCCTCACATCTCGCCTGCCATTGTGTGTTTTGCCCTTATTTGTGTGTGTTTTGCCCTTATTTGTGTGTGTTTTGCCCGCTGCTTGGAACATTTCAGGCATGTGGAGCGGAGGCTGGTGGTCTTCTTCCCCATCACCGAGGCTTTATTTATGGGCTGAATTATTACCCATGTATCGCTTCCGCGGCCATAAAGCATCATTATGAATAATAATAAATGCATAATTAGTGCTTCTGATTAGCATACAGCATATTGATGGCGTGTGCACCATTTCTGCCCGTTTAGTATAGCACTATTTGGTACTGTACTTACTGTACATGGCTGTCACTTTACAGTGACTCCCTAGACTTAGGGATCGAATGCAGCAATTGTTTTTAAACATTTTGCATTTTAAGGCTATTTAAGCATGTTCTGATTAGCATACAGCACATTGATGGCGTGTGCAGCATCACAGGCCGTTTAATATCACACTTTTTGGTTTCTGGACTTCCTGTACCTGGCTGTCACTTTACAGTGACTCCCTAGACTTGGGGGTCGTATGAAGCATTTGTTTTAAATATTTTGCATTTTCAGGCTATTTTAGCATGTTCTGATTAGCATACATAGCTTTGCTGATGTTTGGTATCACACTATTTGGTTCTTTGACCTACTGTACCTGACTGAATGTCACTTTGCAGTCACTCCCTAGACTTGGGGAACTAAGGTTTTTCACAGATTTTGTTTTTGCATTTTTTTAAGTGTTTTTAGATTAGCGTACTTTACATTGACGGCGTGTGCAACACCACTAGGTGTTTACTTTGGCATTTTGACCTACTGTACTTGACTGAATGCCACTTTGCAGTGACTCCCTAGACTTAGGCACTGTATGCGTACGTGGGTTTTCCATAGACCTTTTTTCGACATATTTTTTGCATTTTAAAGCTATGTAAGCGTATTCAGGGATTCCGCGTGGTCTCAACCACAAGCGCGTGTCGACTGTCACCCGACCGACGGCAAACGTGACTAAATGATGGCGCACAGGTGCATTGAAGCGCTCCGCCTCCCCGTGGCTTCCAGAAAAAGCAAAGTAGGCTACCCTACTTGCGCTGGAAATGCAAAGTCCCGTGCCGGGGGCCGAACACTGGGTGGATTAATGGAGAGGTAACGACAGCTGTGGGCTTCTCAGGCCAAGTGTCGACATTTTTTGCTTTATTAATGCGCAGATATGATCAATTTCAGTTACTATAATGAAGAACGAAGGGCTGATGGTTTGAAAATAACACGTTTATATCAGGGGTTTTTTCATCAGGCAAGGAATCTGATCAAATGTAAATACTGTGTATCAGATATATACGTCGATTGGTGTTTATGCAAACATAAAATCAGCTGGTATTAAGGGGTGGAGCCTGATGTTCTGGAATCTTCTTTGTTTGTTTTTATGATTTGCGTATTCATCGCGAGAGGAGTTGGGTTCACAGGCGAAAAATTGCGTGAAAACAAAAATTGCCTGTATTTCTTAAATGCTGAGTCGCACGGGCGAGTTTTTCCCAACTAATTGGAGGATAAAAGTGAACCAACGTATCTTATGTTTTCATTTAGCTGATGATCGACGTGTGCTAACTTCCACAAGTTGTGTTTGACCTGACGCTGAACTAGTCCGTGGCTTTTTGTCTTTTCTAAACCAAACAAATTTCGGATTAAAATATGGATTGTCCATGTCGACTTTCATGTGAACGTGGAAAAAATAAACGACTGAGTGGTTCAATTTACAGATGGGTCAGCGCTCTCACATCCCATGGGTCTCGTAGCAATTGGACCGACAGAACCAATCCGAATCATTCGTTTATTCATCAGCCAATCAGGTCATTTGTTATCAGATCAGTGTTGTAGGTGTTGCCGGTAGATACGGCGAGTGTCTATTGCGCTAATTAGCCTAGCTAACTATTGAAACATGAAGTTCACATTTGCATTGAAGCTGCATTATGTTTATTATTTTATCCTTTCAGGTTTATTAATACCAGTATTATTTCGTGATAAGTGTTATTGCTAGCTAGGTCTTGATAGCATTTAGAGCAATAAAAGACTGCAATAGAAGAATCAGAGGTATATTTAAAAGCCTTTTCAGCTATTGGTTCTAGCGAATCTGGAGAAGTTTCATTTGATTCATATCTGATTTAAAATGTGCTGTTATTGAGCAAAAGAATCATAAACTTCAAATAAAGCATGCGTCAGCTCACTACTGTAATCTGCCGAGTTACTTTTCTGCTGTAGCATTTCCACCTGTGCGAGAAATCCCACAATAAAAGCCTCTGTGCAGAAGAGACCATGAGGAACATCGGAGGAACTTGCCTTATCATCACACGAAGCCACCCAGAACATCACACACACACACATACACACACACGATAACGCTTCACAAACGCTTCTGATTCTCCACACACAATAAAAGTCCCGGATTCTACACGCAGATCTACATTTACAACCCTGATACGTTAGATGTGTTTTTACAATTTCGGACCATCTGCTCCAACGTTTGTACCTTCACGCGAGTCATGGAAATCCCCATTTTTTTTCTCGTTCTTCTTTAGGTAGTTTGATAAATTAGTGGGAACGCTCTTTAGAATAACATCGAGGGTGTGTGTGTGTGTGTCAGATAAAACACACACAGGTGGGTGATTAATCTTCTACACACTGATCCTCCATGAGAAAGGTGTGTGTGATATTCATCAGTCCAGAACTGGTTCCTCTTTTATTGTAGCGGGTGGGAGAATCATAAATAGCCCTGGTTTATTTTAGACGATTTATTCAAGTGACACTGTCGCTGCCAGTGAAGAAGAGCATGTGACTTGAAGCGCTTGATGTCAGACGAAGAGCTGGACGTTCATAAGACTGGAGCTGGTGTCTGAGAAGACTAGATGTGTTTCTGCAGGTTTAAACCACAGGCCTTTGCGTAGCGGGGAAGTAAGAATCACTAGCATGAAGCAATGCAGTTATTACCTATTTTCACTTGCAAAGTCGTTTTTTTCCCCATTAATTTTTGCAGCCAAGAAAATTGACTCAACAGTTTTTACAAACTTTGTAAATTATTTGCATTGCTTTTTTTTTTTCCCCTCCCAAGTTTTAACTAACAGGAAGAAGCAACTGCATGACTCAACTTTTTATTTGAGTTTGCTGAATTTACACGATTACGTTGTCAGTTTAGCCGCTTATCGATATTTCAACTACGTTAGCTTTGTAGATGTTTGCCTTCATTTCTTTAGTTTTCTAGTGGAAACCCGACGCGCTCAAATGTCTTTACGTTAAAAATGGAAACCGCTTCCAATCACCCGAATTTGAGGCAATATTTAAATATTGGCATATTGAATACTGAAATATTGGTGGGGTATGCTAATATTAGATATACGCGATATAGATATTTGTGTAAAGATTATTATATTTTTTTGTCCAGGAAAGCAACAATTATTTCGTTTTTTTTCACCTCTTGAAAACAATTGACTGTAATTAACTGTACTTTCAGGACTATACATTGCACCAATAATAAGATACAATTAATTTTGGAAAAATCAATCAATCAATCAATCAATCAATAAAAGATTAAGTGCACCTTGTAGTCCAAAGGGTACGATATTTGAACCCTTTGAATTTAAATATTTGTAAAATTATGGGTTTTTTAGTTTTAAGTTCTAGTAAGAAAAAACAAAATTGTTTTGCAATTTTTACGCATCAATGAACAATAATAAGGATCGTTGTGTTTTTGTGAATTACGTGGGCTTCTTCAGGGTCTCTGCCCCCCCCCCCACGGTCCAGAAAAATCTGTGTGTGTTTGTGTGCATGTCTGCTTTGTGATTGGTCAGCCAATCCAGGTGGACTCTAAAATGGAAAAGCGGTTTAGAACATGTACTCTGAGTGTTTTGTTTAGCTGTGAGCCAATCAGGGGTCACGGGGGGCCGACATCACCCCCCCCCCAGGCTTGAGTTTTAAGGACCTCTGATCTCAACTGTTTGGGTTAATTTGGCAATGATTCCACAATTTGACATTGAGACCGAATAAACACCATATTAAAAAGGCAAACGTGCTGCCGTAATGAGTCAGTTGTCTGCAGATGAGGTATTTGGGCTGTTCCTGTTGTGTTATGTACTGGTTTCGTTCTAGAGATTACAGTGTAAGATTATAATCCACTTAGATGAAGAGCTATAGGCGTATGAGACGCTTGGGCTGGTTTAACCGTTACTGTATCTAATGAGGTGGAGGACCGTCGGATCTCACGCCGAAGTTACTAGAGACTAACTGTATTTTTCAGGCTTTTGTGGGGAAACGTAGGAACTTTACGTCCTGTGAGTGGAGCAGGTACCTTCATGACCGGCTCAAGCCTTTATATCTCAACTCACTTTCGCGAGCACGAGGAAAAAAAAAAGTCAAGACGATTTTACACGTTCCGTTTTTCATAAAGTCGTGGACATCCACAACATATGGTCTGTAACTGTGATGCTTTCACTTTAGATTAATATAGACTGTAAGAGAAGACAAGGTTATCCATATTGAAGGCCTCAAACTGATAATATTGATTATCGATATTCAGTATTGAAAACGTCTTATTTTTGTTAGGATTTGAAGAACGGTAGGATTTTTTTATTTAACAAATTAGGTTTAATCCACTAATTACTATGTAAATGAATACATAATGCAGACAAAATGCTAATAAATCACTTTAAATATTTGTCTTTGTAAAATCAGAAAAAATAGATTCTGCTATGCTAGGTGTTAGCATATCCGCTATGCTAGGTGTTAGCATCTCTGCTATGCTAGGTGTTAGCATATCCGCTAAGATAGTACTCATCACGCTTTTAAACGTCGTATTGGGTTTCACCGTCTTGCCACTTCTCGCTTCAAACATTCCCGTTATTCTGCGTCAGATTAGAAATGATGACAAGCTAAGGCTGCTCAAGCTTATTGGCTGTTAGCTTGCCGCTCTCTGATTGGCTGTTTAGGTTCTGGGTCAGTGTGCGCATTTTAACGTGATGTGGAAAACTTTGTTTCGTACTGGCTCCTGCCTACGTACGGCATTCCCAGGATATAAATTAATTCTATACGATGTGCTTGAATATTTAGTTTTATGATTAGGTCGTGCAATAAGTGTAAAAACATTTTTGTCATGTGTATTATATCATGGTTTGCTATTTTTTTATTAGCTGATGTTTTTGCCGAAGAAAATCAGAAGTGTGTAGCGATTTTTTTTTTGAATTTTTGATCTTCAATTTGAAGCAGAATTGTATTGTTGGCGTAAATCACATCATAGCGCTGACTTTCCAGGCTTGTTTTTGTCTTGTATAGGTACGATTATAGATCAATGATTTCCAGTTCCAAAAAAACACAGTTACTGTTTTTTTTCTGGAGTATAAGTGCACTTAAAATCCTAAAACGTGGAAAAAAAATTGACCGCCATATAATATGGACCAAACTTCAAGTGAATGTAGAATAGGCGGACTTATTAATAGTGCACCTTCTAGTCTCAGCATTACGGTAATGTATAGCTTGTATTTTTATTTTTATTTTTTTTCAAAGCTCCATCTGCTGGTGGTTTTACTCTCATCTCCGTGTTTGCCCCGCGCTGTAGATGAGGGGCAGGACGGGTCAGAGCGGCGGAAGCGTGAAGGGCAGCGGGTCATTTCATTACCCCCCAATCCCTGTTTGCACGGGGGTCTTTTCCTTTTCAATCTCCCCGAAGCCAGGCAGAACACGCGCGAGTGTCGTGTTTACACTAGGATCACTATGGAAATATCCCGAGCAGCGGAGGGGCTGATTAGAGGCGCGATCGGGGTAGCGGGACGAGCCCCACGCGGTGATTCTCCAGCACCGCGGCTTGATTGGGCTGTTGCCTCCTTGGAAAGCCCTAATTGTCCCTGACATTTAGCAGGAGATGTGGGATTAATCGCAGAGGGGACGGCTTGATTAGCTCGGAGTGATTTGACAGACCAACGGAGACACGCGATTGGTGGGATCGAGGACGAGTTTTGATCTGGACGCTGAGATTTCCAAGCGTGAATAAAATGACAGGATTATTTGCACTACTAGATTATTTGAAGGTTTGTTGGAGCGGGGATGCAAATCCGATTGGCTGTTGCCTTGGCGGGAGGTGGAGCTAATGTAAATGTGGAGGTGGATTTCTTTTTTTAAAGCTCAGCTTTTGTGTTCGATTTAATCTTTCAGGAAAATGCAGAGAAGTTCTGGAAATACTTGTAAATGCTTTTAAGGTCTTAGCCATTGGCTTTCAGGTTCGTCAGATCGTTTCTGGCTGCTTCGTGGCATCTGAAAGGAAAGATTCTGAGTAATTTACCATTCTTTCATATAATTGTTATACATTTGGTAAGCAAGATGTTTCGTTAATATAGTTATATATATATCAATGCACTTATCTATGTACAATATAAGGTAAACATGTTTGACACATTTTGAAATAATTTTATTAAGAAGGATAACATATTCTAAAAAAAGTTGGCTGTTTTGTGGCGTCCGAATGGAAACATTCAGACGATTAATTTAGCATTCATACATAAAATTTGCTTACCAATGTATAATAATTTTATGTAAATATAGTAACATCAATACGCTTGTTCATGTACAGTTTAAGGTAAACATGTTTAATACATTTTCCATAGTGTTTATATTGATATTAATAAAAAGAATTAAAGCCAAACTAATAAAATATTAAAATGTAATTGCATTGTACTTACAGGGATTGTATTTTAAGAGTTTGAGCTTTTTCAGCCTAATATTTCTACTGTAATTTGCCTTCATTTATTTTTTTAGTTAGTCCTGATTGGTCGACAGCTCCAGCTCATAAGCAATATATCGACATGAATAAAATGCGTCAAAATTAGTCAAAAGTACAGCAAATTGCAAGTTTTTTGTTCAAGTATGACACATCAAAATGCATCTTTTTTATGAGTCCTGTTTCTAATAATGTGATTTTTTTTTTGTTTTGTTTGTTTGTTTAGTTTTTTTCTTTCATCCCGCGTACTTGTCGTTCTTGGGCGTGAGGCTGCGGTGAAGGGCGGGGCTAGTGTCCTCTGACTTTACATCCACTCGGCAGCATCATCATTGTTTTCCGCGGCCAAACATAAAATCGTGACGCTTGGTTTGTGACGTCGTCTCGTGCTTCTCCGCTCCGAGTCCGTCAGATCTCAGTGAGACCAATCCGAACGTGATGCTCTCAGATGTTCTTGTCTTCTTAATATGCATTATTCCTACCCACAATGCCCTGCTCTCTCACCATGCCTCCTTCCGCCTCCTTGATTGGGCGCTGATTATGATTGCACTTGATTGTGCCGGAGAAGGTCTGTTGATGTTGTTGCGATTACTAACGTGTGTGTGCGTGTTTGTGAGAGAGAGTGAGTGT
>MU204446.1:1268354-1286222 GCA_017309775.1 Paedocypris sp. Pulau Singkep
ATTGGTGGATTGGTGGACACACACCCTGGATTGGTGGACACACCCTCTGGATTGGTGGATTGGAGGACACACCCACTGGATTGGTGGACACACCCCCTGGATTGGTGGACACACCATCTGGATTGGTGGATTGGTGGACACACACCCTGGATTGGTGGATTGGTGGACACACACCCTGGATTGGTGGACACACCCTCTGGATTGGTGGATTGGAAGACACACCCCCTGGATTGGTGGATTGGAAGACACACCCCCTGGATTGGTGGATTGGTGGACACACACCCTGGATTGGTGGATTGGTGGACACACCCCCTGGATTGGTGTATATGTGGACACACCCACTGGATTGGTGGATTGGAGGACACACCCCCTGGATTGGTGGACACTCCCTGGATTGGTGGCCAACCAATCACAGAGCAGCACACACACCCATTCCAATTCTCCTGCATGTTCCAGGACTGTGGGAGGAACCAGAGACCCGGAGGAAACCCACGCACGCACTGAGAGAACATTCAAAAAATACTGCAAGACCCCGACCAGTCCTCACACTTGGCCGAGACTGGGTTGTTCTTGCTGTGTTGTTAGGCCACTGTGCCTAAACAATATTTTACATTTTATTGAATTATGATAACATATTCATCTTTTTTGTGATTGTTGGTTTTTACTGGTGTTTATTTACTGGTCTTACGAGTTATAAACATTTCACAATCGAAACTGATACTAGAATAATATTTTACGTTATCTATTTGTTGTTTTTCACTGGTTTCTTTCTGGGTCATGGAGAGCTGGAGCCAATCACAGTCACTCTGGACCCAAAGGCGGAACATACATAAAGACAATTTTTAGATATGTAATGTGTGTGTGTGTGTGTGTGTGTGTGAATAAAACAAATCGCAAACCTTAAAAAGGACTAAGTGGCAGAAAATGAATGAATGTATATATATATATATATATATATATATATATATATATATATATATTAGGGCTGTCAAACGATTAATTGTTTTAAACTAGTTAATCGCACTTCCCTGACCAAATATCGAATCACGATTAATCGTGATTAAGTGACTGAAGCTTGTAATATTGGATATTGAGGTGTGTCATGGATCCTGAGTCACGTGATGACGGACTTCTATTATGAACTCTGGTTTTGACTCGTATTTTGAAGTGCATCTATGCACAGCCATTTTGAGTCGATCCACATGTTAGCGGGATCGGTTGTAGTACCAGGTGTTGTCGATCAAGATCACCAGTCATTATCCAGTGTATTTAAGTCTCTGTGAATTCACTTGTAAGTTGCCAGATTGTTGTGCTTCATGCCTACTCTCCAGCGTTTTCATGTGTCTTGCCTCGTCTTGTTCTCGAACCCTGCTCTTGTCTTGGATTACCGATTGTTGCCTGCCGATTTGGATTGTTTGGATATTCTCGTTACGACCTCTCGCCTGTATTACCGGATTACGCCTCTGCCTTGCATCCACCATTGTTGTTTACCGTTGACGAACTTTGCTGCCTGCCTGACGACGATTAAACGTCTTATATTTTCTACCTCCTGTCTCCTCATCCATACTGCGCATGTGGGTCCAACGCTTACGACCCGTGACAGAACAATCTGGCCAAGAACCGGAACCAGCCAGTATGGAAATGCTACAGGCCGAGATGCAGAAGCTAACGGAGGTTACCGTGAACCAAGCGACAACCACGAATTCCTCGATTGGACAACTCGCGGCGCTCGTCGCACGACAAGACGGTGTGATCAGAGCATTAAATAATCGTCTCGATGAGGTCCAGATCCATGAACCCGCTCCTACTCGTGCTCCTGTTCCTGTTTGGCCGCCAGCACAAGCTACAGCCGCACCCGCGGTTCAACTGGGTGCTCCCGCTAAATTCTCCGGTGAGTCAGGCGACTGCCGAGCATTTTTGACTCAATGTGAGATCCATTTTGAATTGCACGCAGCTACGTTTCCTACTGAACTTGCGAAAGTGGCGTACGCCGTCTCTCATCTAGCTGGAAAAGCCGAGATTTGGGCTACTGCCGAATGGCGAAATCAAACTCCCTGTATGAACACTTTTTTGGAGTTTGCTAATGCTCTCAAGCGCATTTTTCAGGAGGTTTCTCCCGGACGGGAAGCGGCTCAGCGTTTAATCAGTTTACGGCAAGGATCTCGTACAGCCTCGGATTATGCCGGCGAATTCCGCACGCTCGCCGCTGAGGCAGGATGGGGCGCTATCGCTCTGTGTGATGTTTTTGTGAAAGGGTTAAACCGTCGGCTTAAAGACTGTCTAGCATCAATGGAACTTTCACCAAGTCTCGAACTTCTCATGGCTCAGGTAATCCAAGTAGACAGACGATTGATGAATAATGCTCGTGAGAGCAGAGAGGATGACCGCCGCTACCAGTTTCGTCCAGCATGGATGTCCAGACAAGAGTCACCGTCCAGAAGCCCGGCCATGAACCAGTTTCATCCATGCCGCACTACCCACCAGATGGAGTCGTCCAGTTCTCTCCGCTCCAGCCATTCTGAGAATAAAAGTAAAGTTCCCGACACCAGCGAACCCATGGAAGTAGGAGGATTCCACCTGTCTGAAACGGAGAAGCGTCGACGTCAGAGCTTGGGCTTGTGTAGATATTGTGGACGAGAGGGTCATTTTGCTCGTGTCTGTCCAATAAAAGAGGAGACTCATCCATTGAAACAGAGAGTGGTGAGTCGTTCTACTGTGTCTAATGCACGTTTATTGCCTACTGTCACATTGTCTGTCGGCGACAGGTCCATCCAGCAGGAGGTGCTAATAGACTCTGGTGCTGATGTCAGCCTTATGGATTCTCAGTTAGCAAAAAGATTAAACATATCACTTCAACCCCTTCCCGAACCACTAGAAGCCTCCGGATTGGATGGACAACCGCTATGGAGCGTTACCCACAGTAGTGGACCTGTTACCATGAATTTCTCTGATACTCACTCTGAAACCATTCATTTCCACATAGTAGATCACTCCCACCATCCGGTGGTCTTGGGGCATACCTGGTTGCGCCGCCACAATCCACGTTTGAACTGGAGAACGGGTGAGGTCACTGAGTGGGGGGCAGGCTGTAACCATTCTTGTTTCACTCATGATGAACAGACTCCAGAGACAAGTGCACCTGCATCTAGCGGGAGTTCCAGCCTGTTATCACGATCTGGGTCCAGTGTTCAGTAAGCAGAAAGCCACGTCTCTGCCTCCACACCGAGGTCACGACTGCGCTATTAATTTACGGCCTGGAACCACGCCCCCGAAAGGTAGTCTTTACTCTCTCAATCCTCCTGAACAGCAAGCCATGAAAGAATACATCACGGAGTCACTGAAATCCGGCATTATCCGACCATCTTCATCACCAGCAGGCGCAGGATTTTTCTTCGTGAAGAAAAAAGATGGATCTCTAAGGCCCTGCATTGATTATCGAGGGTTAAATGCCGTAACAGTCAGAGACTGCTACCCGTTACCACTCCTTTCATCAGCGTTCGAACTACTGTCCGAAGCTAAATATTTCACCAAACTTGATCTACGCAATGCATATCATCTGGTCCGTATCCGAGAAGGAGATGAATGGAAGACGGCGTTCAACACTCCTATAGGCCATTTCGAATACCTCGTCATGCCTTTCGGATTAACTAATGCTCCAGCTGTTTTCCAGGCTTTTGTGAATGACATTCTGGGACCCATGATCAATGTGTTCGCCTTTGTATATCTAGATGATATTCTTGTATTTTCCAAAACAGAGAAGGAGCACCGTCAGCACGTGCAGCAGGTTCTGAAGAAATTGCTGGAACATAAACTATACGTCAAAGCTGAGAAGTGTGAGTTTCACGTATCCACGATTGCGTTTCTGGGATTTGTGATTTCCCCCGAAGGAATTCAGATGGACCCAGGCAAGACTCAGGCAGTGAAAGAATGGCCTACACCCCAGTCACGAAAAGATGTTCAACGATTCCTGGGTTTCGCAAATTTTTATCGTCGCTTCATTAGAAACTTCAGTTCTATTGCTTCACCTCTCCATGCACTGACCTCTGCTCATTCCAGATTCCAATGGCCCCCAGAAGCAGAAAAAGCTTTTCAACGACTCAAGGAAAGTTTCACTACTGCTCCAATACTCCGAGTACCTGACCCATCACTCCAGTTCGTAGTAGAGGTGGATGCTTCCAATACAGGTTTGGGGGCCATCCTGTCTCAGCGAGATCCAGAAAAAGGGAAGTTACACCCATGTGCATTCTTGTCCCGAAAACTATCTCCAGCCGAAAAGAACTATGATATCGGCAACCGGGAGCTACTGGCAGTTAAAGTAGCATTAGAAGAATGGAGGCACTGGCTTGAGGGAGCAGAACAACCGTTCCTGATTTTCACTGACCATAAGAACTTGGAGTATTTGAAAACGGCTAAGAGACTCAATTCAAGACAAGCACGTTGGTCTCTATTTTTCTCCCGATTTAATTTCCATCTGTCTTATCGTCCAGGTTCTCGCAATCTCAAACCAGACACTCTATCTCGTCTCCATGGCACCGAGGAAGACCCTGAAGAACCCACCACGATCCTCCCCGCATCCTGTATTATTGGAGCAGTAACCTGGTCCATAGAGAATAGAGTCAAAGCAGCCATCCAGAACCAACCGAACAACCCCGCCTGTCCTCCCAACCGTCTATTCGTTCCACCCGAGCTACGAGGTGAGGTCATACATTGGGCCCATACATCAAGTTTCAGTGTTCATCCAGGGGTCCAGAGGACGACTTTTGTTATTGGTCGACGTTTCTGGTGGCCCTCAATGAACCAAGACGTGAGAGAATATATATCTGCCTGCCCTACCTGTGCCACTCATAAACCCTCACACCGACCTCCACCAGGTTTCCTCCAACCTCTGCCTGTTCCTAATCGCCCATGGTCCCATATCGCCAAAGATTTTGTGTCCGGCCTACCCACGTCTAACGGTAACACTGTGGTTCTGACGGTCATTGACCGGTTTTCCCGTCTAGCTCATTTCATTCCCATGCCTAAGCTTCCTTCTGCCAAACAGACTGCCCAAGCCATGCTCCAGCACGTATTCCGCCTACATGGATTCCCCCGAGACATCGTGTCTGATCGTGGTCCACAATTCATCTCAAGATTCTGGAAGGAATTCTGTTCTCTTTTAGGAGCCCAAGTCAGTCTGTCATCAGGCTACCACCCACAGAGCAACGGTGTCACTGAAAGAGCCAATCAAGAGCTGGAGGCGGGACTACGGCTACTTTCATCGTCTAACCCGGCAACCTGGAGTGAAAAACTGCTGTGGGTAGAATATGCCCATAACACTCTGCCATGCTCGTCAACTGGTCTCTCACCGTTCCAATGCGCCTACGGGTACCAACCCCCGTTATTCCCGTCTCTTGAGAAAGAGATCATCGTCCCGTCCGCTCACGCCTTAGTACGCCGATGCCGCAACATATGGTCTAAAGCTCGAAGAACCATGCTACAAACCCAAGAAAGATACAAACGAGCAGCAGATCGCCACCGAACACCTGCCCCTGAGTACTCCAGAGGTCAACGTGTGTGGCTGTCTACAAGAGACCTTCCCATCAAATCCAAGGCACGTAAGCTTTCTCAACGTTTTATTGGTCCATTTGTGATTAATAAGATCATTAATTCCTCCGCTGTGAGACTTACCCTGCCTAGAACCATGAGAATACATCCGACGTTCCACGTCAGCCGTCTCAAGCCTGTCAAGACCAGTCCCCTGGTACCTCCTGCTCCACTTCCTCCTCCCCCTCCAGTGATCGTCGAAGGCGAGCCAATCTACAGGGTCCAGAAGATCCTGGACCGTCGCAGAGTGGGCCGAGGCTTCCAATACCTGGTGGACTGGGAGGGTTACGGGCCGGACGAGCGTTCCTGGGTCCCCGGAAGGGACATTCTGGACCCTTCACTCATTGAAGATTATCTTCAAGAACATCCTGATGCTCCTGGCCCGTCTGGAATTCAGGCTAGGGGGGAGGGTCCTGTCATGGATCCTGAGTCACGTGATGACGGACTTCTATTATGAACTCTGGTTTTGACTCGTATTTTGAAGTGCATCTATGCGCAGCCATTTTGAGTCGATCCACATGTTAGCGGGATCGGTTGTAGTACCAGGTGTGGTCGATCATGATCACCAGTCATTATCCAGTGTATTTAAGTCTCTGTGAATTCACTTGTAAGTTGCCAGATTGTTGTGCTTCATGCCTACTCTCCAGCGTTTTCATGTGTCTTGCCTCGTCTTGTTCTCGAATCCTGCTCTTGTCTTGGATTACCGATTGTTGCCTGCCGATTTGGATTGTTTGGATATTCTCGTTACGACCTCTCGCCTGTATTACCGGATTACGCCTCTGCCTTGCCTCCACCATTGTTGTTTACCGTTGACGAACTTTGCTGCCTGCCTGACGACGATTAAACGTCTTATATTTTCTACCTCCTGTCTCCTCATCCATACTGCGCATGTGGGTCCAACGCTTACGACCCGTGACAAGGTGTAATATGTAAATTAATGTAAACTTAACACTGAATAAACACTGTATTAACATTGTAAAATAATTTAGTATAATTTTTGCTAAATTTGCAATGTATTGCCGAGGTTGAGTCGTAAAAAGTCCATTTTGGTCTTACATTTAAGTGTTATTCGTCAATTGAAAGTTCAAAGTACATATTTTTTTTAGGTTACATTCTTAATAAAAACAGGACATTGTGTTTTTTGTAAATAAATAAATAAATAATAAATAATAATTATAAAACTAAAACATGAATTGTGTTTTGCTTTCTTTTTGTCAGCTGAAAACAAACTGTAACTTAACTCTAACATGAAACATATGTCTACATTAAGCTTAGAATGTCTTTTTTTTTTTTTTTTTTTTAAATAAGTGTAAGTAAATACAGTGTTGCCTGTTCATCTAATCCCCTATGAATGTAAAGCTTTGGCTTTTTGAACAGAGCAGTTATTTGGTCACTATGAGGTTAAAAGTAGGTCAGTGTCAATTAAACACTTTGCGCCCAAGTGACAACACCTGAAATCACTGTGAGCTGCTGATCTTAATGAGGCTCCAGGAGACAGCTCAGCTCTCTTGATTCTATTCATTGCACCAAACCGAAAGTAAAAAAAAAAATGCAACTATGATTAATGGCCTTAAAAATAATTGACGCGATTAAGCACCTAAAATGAATCACGTGTGTTAACTCGTTAACTTTGAAAGCACTAATATATATATATATATATATATATATATATATATATATATATATATATATACACACACACACACACACACACATACAGTATATATATAATTTTGTTTTATTTATAATTTTCTTATTTATCTACTACTTCTCTTTCGGCTTTTTCCGCCAAGCGATTTATCATTTTATATATTTATAAAATAATAAAAAATTTGTGTTTATATTATTGTTAGATGTTTATACATGCTTCACTAAAAAATCTTATATGTGCAGTAAATAAAATAATGTGCAGTAAATAAAATACTACAATCTTGATTGTTTTTTTTTTTTTCATTAAATACAGTAAAATAGTAAAAACATGATACAGCTGGATTGGATCCAGCGATTATGCTGCTTCGCACGTTGAATTCTTGTTTGTCTCCTAATTTAATAAATCTGACACTAATAATTATTGCTAATCCCAGAATGTAATTTTCTAAATATAAAATAATCACGTACTAATATCAATGTCAACAATTCAAACTATGAAGAATAATCAAATGAACAATGCGAGGATATAAACAATAATACGCCGCTTTAATTCACTTTGACTTTTCCATGTATTTATTGAAAAAAAAGCAGCTTTATTTAATCCCAAATCTGACGCAGGGAATTTACCAGGGTTATTTTAAAAAGTTCATATCATCACTTGTGTGTTGTGTCTGTATTATGGTGCAGGACCTGTTGGACCAGAGTTGGACCTGCCACACAGACATTGCAGGTTCGAATCCTGAGTGTTCCTGATCAAGACCCCACATGACCCAGACACCACGTCTTAATGCTGCCCACTGCTCCGGGTTAATGTGTGTGTTTGCAATTCTGTCCCTAGTGGCCATATTAACAAACTCACTTGCATTACGTAAAAAATGTTCTGCAACATAATTATAGAATCTTCTCTCTCATTCTCTCTATTGCTCTAGTCTCTATTTTTTTTTTTCTTTCATTTTTTTCCATTTTAACCTTTTTTCTGTCCATTCTCTCATCAATGAACTTTCCCACCTTTTCACCTTGGTTTTCTGTTATTCTGTTAGTCTTTCTTGTCTGTCAGACATTTTTATTTATTTTATTTCCATATTCTTTCTTATCTCATTATGCTCTCTACCTATCTCTCTCACTCACTCACTCACACACACACACACACACACACACACGTGCTATCTCTCTCTCTCTCTCTCTCTCTCTCTCTCTCTCTCTCTTGCTGTTTTTTTCTCCCTTTCACATTATCTCTTATCTTTCTCTCTCATTTTCTCTGTTATCTTCCCCCTATCTCTCTTATCTTTCTTTTTCTCTCTCTACTCCACTTTACTGTACACAGAAGAAAACATCCAAAAGAAAACGGCATTACACTCTTGATTCCTACCAGAAAAACAATCAAACCTCTGAGATATTTATCATTGTAGTTTATCTTTAGGCAGAAAACCACACAAAGGCTAACCTTGGATTTCCATCCTCCGAAACACTGGAAAAGTTGGGAAACTCCTAAGTTTTATCTGTATATCTATCAGCCAACAGCGCGTGTCCGTGTGACTCCAGTGAATGAAATGCAGAAGAAAAACACAACCTTTAATGTTTTGTGAATCATGTGGCAACCTTCAGTGTCGAAAGGCGCCTACGGTATTAACAAAATGTAGCATTATTATTATAATTACATTTATTACGATTATGATTATAACAGGTGAAAGGATGCAGCTGCTTTATTTGGAGAAATCCTAAAGTCTATATCATATCTCATAACCCACATTTTGCTGCTTTAAAATGTTGTGTCGTGTCTCAATGTCGACTGTACTGTATATGCAAATTTTAGAACACAGGATTCACAAATGCATGACGTTCAATATTTAAATTATCGTGAAAAAATTCTTACAACTGTAACTCTCTTAAATGCTTCATTTTGGAAACACACGTAACGTAAAATCACGCGCACACACACAACGTTTTTACAATTTACGTCACGTGATAGTCACGTTATTAATTTATTCAGCAATAAAATTCGAATAAAATAAAAAATGACGTCTTAAGGTTGTGCGTTGCACACTTGATCGGCTAGCTCGTGACTCCTAGAGTGGCTTGATAACTCTACTGTTTATTTTTTTAATATTTGGATTAAGTTCATCTCGTGTGTGATCTGCAGCAGGTCTTCTAC
Source organism: Paedocypris sp. Pulau Singkep (assembly GCA_017309775.1). NCBI lineage: Eukaryota > Metazoa > Chordata > Actinopteri > Cypriniformes > Paedocypris > Paedocypris sp. Pulau Singkep. Next base: position 1,277,740 of record MU204446.1, read on the forward strand.
TTAAACAGCTTTAAAGCTCAAATCCCCTTTACAAACAAGGAATACAGCTTGGAATGTTCCATTCTCTTTTAGGAAACCCTGGATCCATAACGTTCTAATTACGCAGGTTAATGGACGCTACTGGCAATTACACCTACACTAATTATTTATATAACTTATGTTTGAACGAACTTGGATTGTTATATCAATAGACGTCGTATTTTATCTCGCAATATATTTCCAGACGAAGACTTGGAACCCCCATTCAACTGTTGGTACCTTCCACTCGCCAGCTGATCGGCCTCGACTCCCGGTGCGGTCCGTCGGACTGTACGCGGCCGTAGATTTCTCGAATTTTGTCAAAAAGAAGTCGAGTGTTCAGTAGCGGCTGCTCGCGACAGCGTCTCTAACGTCCCACTTTGCGTTTTCCGAGCACGGGCTGAATTGTACGACGCGTCTGGGCGGACGTCGAGCCGAGGACCTCCAGCACAACCACTAGGCCCCGAGCGGATCCCCGGTGTTTCCTGCAGCAGACCGCCGCCTTCACAGCGTCGCCATGGGAGATACGGGAAGCGAACGCAGCAAACCGCCCTCTATTCCTCCCCGCTGTCCCTGCGGATTTTGGGGGTAAGATGACTAATTTTACACCTCGCTATACTAGTGGAGACTTTCTGACGCGGACGCGACGGTAATACGAAGGAAAAGTGGAGTGTTTGTTGTTCATTGTTGTAGGCCGATGAATGGGGGTGGGGGAGCAACCACTCCTGTTTTTCACGTCCACAGCTGTTGTTTCCACTCAAATATACCCGCACAACGCACATTTCCGTCCCACCCGAGCCCCTCCGAAGCAGCAGAGCCCGACGGCTGGACCTCCGGCCGATCTGGGGATTCGAAATCGGCCCGAGCTGGACTGACAGATGACTTGTGTGCACAGACAAACCCACCGATCTCCCCCTCACATCTCGCCTGCCATTGTGTGTTTTGCCCTTATTTGTGTGTGTTTTGCCCTTATTTGTGTGTGTTTTGCCCGCTGCTTGGAACATTTCAGGCATGTGGAACGGAGGCTGGTGGTCTTCTTCCCCATCACCGAGGCTTTATTTATGGGCTGAATTATTACCCATGTAGCGCTTCCGCGGCCATAAAGCATCATTATGAATAATAATAAATGCATAATTAGTGCTTCTGATTAGCATACAGCATATTGATGGCGTGTGCACCATTTCTGCCCGTTTAGTATAGCACTATTTGGTACCTGTACTTACTGTACATGGCTGTCACTTTACAGTGACTCCCTAGACTTAGGGATCGAATGCAGCAATAGTTTTTAAACATTTTGCATTTTAAGGCTATTTAAGCATGTTCTGATTAGCATACAGCACATTGATGGCGTGTGCAGCATCACAGGCCGTTTAATATCACACTTTTTGGTTTGTGGACTTCCTGTACCTGGCTGTCACTTTACAGTGACTCCCTAGACTTGGGGGTCGTATGAAGCATTTGTTTTAAATATTTTGCATTTTCAGGCTATTTTAGCATGTTCTGATTAGCATACATAGCTTTGCTGATGTTTGGTATCACACTATTTGGTTCTTTGACCTACTGTACCTGACTGAATGTCACTTTGCAGTCACTCCCTAGACTTGGGGACCTAAGGTTTTTCACAGATTTTGTTTTTGCATTTTTTTTAAGCGTTTTCCGATTAGCGTACTTTACATTGACGGCGTGTGCAACATCACTAGGTGTTTACTTTGGCATTTTGACCTACTGTACTTGACTGAATGCCACTTTGCAGTGACTCCCTAGACTTAGGCACCGTATGCGTACGTGGGTTTTCCATAAGCCTTTTTTCGACATATTTTTTGCATTTTAAAGCTATGTAAGCGTATTCAGGGTGATCTCAACCACAAGCGCGTGTCGACTGTCACCCAACCGACGGCAAACGTGACTAAATGATGGCGCACAGGTGCATTGAAGCGCTCCGCCTCCCCGTGGCTTCCAGAAAAAGCAAAGTAGGCTACCCTACTTGCGCTGGAAATGCAAAGTCCCGTGCCGGGGGCCGAACACTGGGTGGATTAATGGAGAGGTAACGACAGCTGTGGGCTTCTCAGGCCAAGTGTCGACATTTTTTGCTTTATTAATGCGCAGATATGATCAATTTCAGTTACTATAATGAAGAACTAAGGGCTGATGGTTTGATAATAACACGTTTATATCAGGTTTTTTTTTATCAGGCAAGGAATCGGATCAAATGTAAATACTGTGTATCAGATATATACGTCGATTGGTGTTTATGCAAACATAAAATCAGCTGGTATTAAGGGGTGGAGCCTGATGTTCTGGAATCTTCTTTGTTTGTTTTTATGATTTGCGTATTCATCGCGAGAGGAGTTGGGTTCACAGGCGAAAAATTGCGTGAAAACAAAAATTGCCTGTATTTCCTAAATGGCGAGTCGCACGGGCGAGTTTTTCCCAACTAATTGGAGGTTAAAAGCGAACCAACATATCTTATGTTTTCATTTAGCTGATGATCGACGTGTGCTAACTTCCCCAAGTTGTGTTTGACCTGACGATGAACTAGTCCGTGGCTTTTTGTCTTTTCTAAACCAAACAAATTTCGGATTAAAATATGGATTGTCCATGTCAACTTTCATGTGAACGTGGAAAAAATAAACGACTGAGTGGTTCAATTTACAGATGGGTCAGCGCTCTCACATCCCATGGGTCTCGTAGCGATTGGACCGACAGAACCAATCCGAATCATTCGTTTATTCATCAGCCAATCAGGTCATTTGTTATCAGATCAGTGTTGTAGGTGTTGCCGGTAGATACGGCGAGTGTCTATTGCGCTAAATAGCTTAGCTAACTATTGAAACATGAAGTTCACATTTAAACTGCATTATGTTTATTATTTTATCCTTTCAGGTTTATTAACACCAGTATTATTTCGTGATAAGTGTTATTGCTAGCTAGGTCTTGATAGCATTTAGAGCAATAAATGACTGCAATAGAAGAATCAGACGTATATTTAAAAGCCTTTTCAGCTATTGGTTCTAGCGAATCTGGAGAAGTTTCACTTGATTCATATCTGATTTAAAATGTGCTGTTATTGAGCAAAAGAAACATAAACTTCAAATAAAGCATGCGTCAGCTCACTACTGTAATCTGCCGAGTTACTTTTCTGCTGTATCATTTCCACCTGTGCAAGAAATCCCACAATAAAAGCCTCTGTGCAGAAGAGACGATGAGGAACATCGGAGGAACTTGCCGTATCATCACACGAAGCCACCCAGAACATCACACACACACACACACACACACACACACACACGATAACGCTTCACAAACGCTTCTGATTCTCCACACACAATAAAAGTCCCGGATTCTACACGCAGATCGACATTTACAACCCTGATACGTTAGATGTGTTTTTACAATTTCGGACCATCTGCTCCAACGTTTGTACCTTCACGCGAGTCATGGAAATCCCCATTTTTTTTCTCGTTCTTCTTTAGGTAGTTTGATAAATTAGTGGGAACGCTCTTTAGAATAACATCGAGGGTGTGTGTGTGTGTGTCAGATAAAACACACACAGGTGGGTGATTAATCTTCTACACACTGATCCTCCATGAGAAAGGTGTGTGTGATATTCATCAGTCCAGAACTGGTTCCTCTTTTATTGTAGCGGGTGGGAGAATCATAAATAGCCCTGGTTTATTTTAGACGATTTATTCAAGTGACACTGTCGCTGCCAGTGAAGAAGAGCATGTGACTTGAAGCGCTTGATGTCAGACGAAGAGCTGGACGTTCATAAGACTGGAGCTGGTGTCTGAGAAGACTAGATGTGTTTCTGCAGGTTTAAACCACAGGCCTTTGCGTAGCGGGGAAGTAAGAATCACTAGCATGAAGCAATGCAGTTATTACCTATTTTCACTTGCAAAGTCGTTTTTTTCCCCATTAATTTTTGCAGTCAAGAAAATTGACTCAACAGTTTTTACAAACTTTGTAAATTATTTGCATTGCTTTTTTTTTTTTTTTCCTCCCAAGTTTTAACTAACAGGAAGAAGCAACTGCATGACTCAACTTTTTATTTGAGTTTGCTGAATTTACACGATTACGTTGTCAGTTTAGCCGCTTATCGATATTTCAACTACGTTAGCTTTGTAGATGTTTGCCTTCATTTCTTTAGTTTTCTAGTGGAAACCCGACGCGCTCAAATGTCTTTACGTTAAAATTCAAAAGGAAAATGGAAACCGCTTCCAATCACCCAAATTTGAGGCGATATTTAAAGATTGGTATATTGAATACTGAAATATTGGTGGGGTATGCTAATATTAGATATACGCGATATAGATATTTGTGTAAAGATTATTATATTTTTTTTTTGTCCAGGAAAGCAACAATTATTTCGTTTTTTTTCACCTCTTGAAAACAATTGACTGTAATTAACTGTAATTTCAGGACTATACATTGCACCAATAATAAGATGCAATTAATTTTGGAAAAATCAATCAATCAATCAATCAATCAATCAATCAATAAAAGATTAAGTGCACCTTGTAGTCCAAAGGGTACGATATTTGAACCCTTTGAATTTAAATATTTGTAAAATTATGGGTTTTTTAGTTTTAAGTTCTAGTAAGAAAAAACAAAATTGTTTTGCAATTTTTACGCATCAATGAACAATAATAAGGATCGTTGTGTTTTTGTGAATTACGTGGGCTTCTTCAGGGTCTCTGCCCCCCCCCCCACGGTCCAGAAAAATCTGTGTGTGTTTGTGTGCATGTCTGCTTTGTGATTGGTCAGCCAATCCAGGTGGACTCTAAAATGGAAAAGCGGTTTAGAACATGTACTCTGAGTGTTTTGTTTAGCTGTGAGCCAATCAGGGGTCACGGGGGGCCGACATCACCCCCCCCCCAGGCTTGAGTTTTAAGGACCTCTGATCTCAACTGTTTGGGTTAATTTGGCAATGATTCCACAATTTGACATTGAGACCGAATAAACACCATATTAAAAAGGCAAACGTGCTGCCGTAATGAGTCAGTTGTCTGCAGATGAGGTTTTTGGGCTGTTCCTGTTGTGTTATGTACTGGTTTCGTTCTAGAGATTACAGTGTAAGATTATAATCCACTTAGATGAAGAGCTATAGGCGTATGAGACGCTTGGGCTGGTTTAACCGTTACTGTATCTAATGAGGTGGAGGACCGTCGGATCTCACGCCGAAGTTACTAGAGACTAACTGTATTTTTCAGGCTTTTGTGGGGAAACGTAGGAACTTTACGTCCTGTGACTGGAGCAGGTACCTTCATGACCAGTTCGATCTTGACCGGCTCAAGCCTTTATATCTCAACTCACTTTCGCGAGCACGAGGAAAAAAAAAGTCAAGACGATTTTACACGTTCCGTTTTTCATAAAGTCGTGGACATCCTGTAACTGCAATGCTTTCACTTTAGATTAATATAGACTGTAAGAGAAGACAAGGTTATCCATATATTGAAGGCCTCAAACTGATAATATTGATTATCGATATTCAGTATTGAAAACGTCTTATTTTTGTTAGGATTTGAAGAACGGTAGGATTTTTTAATTTAACAAATTAGGTTTAATCCACTAATTACTATGTAAATGAATACATAATGCAGACGAAATGCTAATAAATCACTTTAAATATTTGTCTTTGTAAAATCAGAAAAAATAGATTCTGCTATGCTAGGTGTTAGCATATCCGCTATGCTAGGTGTTAGCATATCCGCTATGCTAGGTGTTAGCATCTCTGCTATGCTAGGTGTTAGCATATCCGCTAAGCTAGTACTCATCACGCTTTTAAACGTCGTATTGGGTTTCACCGTCTTGCCACTTCTCGCTTCAAACATTCCCGTTATTCTGCGTCAGATTAGAAATGATGACAAGCTAAGGCTGCTCAAGCTTATTGGCTGTTAGCTTGCCGCTCTCTGATTGGCTGTTTAGGTTCTGGGTCAGTGTGCGCATTTTAACGTGATGTGGAAAACTTTGTTTCGTACTGGCTCCTGCCTACGTACGGCATTCCCAGGATATAAATTAATTCTATACGATGTGCTTGAATATTTAGTTTTATGATTAGGTCGTGCAATAAGTGTAAAAACATTTTTGTCATGTGTATTATATCATGGTTTGCTATTTTTTTATTAGCTGATGTTTTTGCCGAAGAAAATCAGAAGTGTGTAGCGATTTTTTTTTTTGAATTTTTGATCTTCAATTTGAAGCAGAATTGTATTGTTGGCGTAAATCACATCATAGCGCTGACTTTCCAGGCTTGTTTTTGTCTTGTATAGGTACGATTATAGATCAATGATTTCCAGTTCCAAAAAAACACAGTTACTGTTTTTTTTCTGGAGTATAAGTGCACTTAAAATCCTAAAACGTGGAAAAAAAATTGACCGCCATATAATATGGACCAAACTTCAAGTGAATGTAGAATAGGCGGACTTATTAATAGTGCACCTTCTAGTCTCAGCATTACGGTAATGTATAGCTTGTATTTTTATTTTTATTTTTTTTCAAAGCTCCATCTGCTGGTGGTTTTACTCTCATCGCTGTAGATGAGGGGCAGGACGGGTCAGAGCGGCGGAAGCGTGAAGGGCAGCGGGTCATTTCATTACCCCCCAATCCCTGTTTGCACGGGGGTCTTTTCCTTTTCAATCTCCCCGAAGCCAGGCAGAACACGCGCGAGTGTCGTGTTTACACTAGGATCACTATGGAAATATCCCGAGCAGCGGAGGGGCTGATTAGAGGCGCGATCGGGGTAGCGGGACGAGCCCCACGCGGTGATTCTCCAGCACCGCGGCTTGATTGGGCTGTTGCCTCCTTGGAAAGCCCTAATTGTCCCTGACATTTAGCAGGAGATGTGGGATTAATCGCAGAGGGGACGGCTTGATTAGCTCGGAGTGATTTGACAGACCAACGGAGACACGCGATTGGTGGGATCGAGGACGAGTTTTGATCTGGACGCTGAGATTTCCAAGCGTGAATAAAATGACAGGATTATTTGCACTACTAGATTATTTGAAGGTTTGTTGGAGCGGGGATGCAAATCCGATTGGCTGTTGCCTTGGCGGGAGGTGGAGCTAATGTAAATGTGGAGGTGGATTTCTTTTTTTAAAGCTCAGCTTTTGTGTTCGATTTAATCTTTCAGGAAAATGCAGAGAAGTTCTGGAAATACTTGTAAATGCTTTTAAGGTCTTAGCCTTTGGCTTTCAGGTTCGTCGTCAGATCGTTTCTGGCTGTTTCGTGGCATCTGAAAGGAAAGATTCTGAGTAATTTACCATTCTGTCATATAATTGTTATACATTTGGTAAGCAAGATTTTTCGTTAATATAGTTATATATATATATATATATCAATGCACTTATCTATGTACAATATAAGGTAAACATAATTGAATTGAATTGAATTGAATTGAATTGAAAAATCCTTTATTAGTCCCACAGCGGGGAAATTTCACGTCACAACAGCAACAACAAATCCAAACAAATAAATAAGCAAACATCACCATAACGCACTGCACACATCATAATAAACAAACAAACAAACACAGACCATAAATAACACATTTTGAAATAATTTTATTAAGAAGGATAATTAATATTCTAAAAAAAAGTTGGCTGTTTTGTGGCGTCCGAATGGAAACATTCAGACGATTAATTTAGCATTCATACATAAAATTTGCTTACCAATGTATAATAATTATATGTAAATATAGTCACATCAATACGCTTGTTCATGTACAGTTTAAGGTAAACATGTTTAATACATTTTCCATAGTGTTTATATTGATATTAATAAAAAGAATGAAAGCCAAACTAATAAAATATTAAAATGTAATTGCATTGTACTTACAGGGATTGTATTTTAAGAGTTTAAAATAGACTGTAATTTGCCTTCATTTATTTTTTAGTTAGTCCTGATTGGTCGACAGCTCCAGCTCATAAGCAATATATCGACATGAATAAAATGAGTCAAAAGTACAGCAAATTGCAAGTTTTTTGTTCAAGTATGACACATCAAATTGCATCTTTTTTATGAGTTCTGTTTCTAATAATGTGATTTATTTTTTTTTTGTTTGTTTTTGTTTTTTTCTTTCATCCCGCGTACTTGTCGTTCTTGGGCGTGAGGCTGCGGTGAAGGGCGGGGCTAGTGTCCTCTGACTTTACATCCACTCGGCAGCATCATCATTGTTTTCCGCGGCCAAACGTAAAATCGTGACGCTTGGTTTGTGACGTCGTCTCGTGCTTCTCCGCTCCGAGTCCGTCAGATCTCAGTGAGACCATCTGAACGTGATGCTCTCAGATGTTCTTGTCTTCTTAATATGCATTATTCCTACCCACAATGCCCTGCTCTCTCACCATGCCTCCTTCCGCCTCCTTGATTGGGCGCTGATTATGATTGCACTTGATTGTGCCGGAGAAGGTCTGTTGATGTTGTTGCGATTACTAACGTGTGTGTGCGTGTTTGTGAGAGAGAGTGAGTGT
>MU204446.1:1295635-1314397 GCA_017309775.1 Paedocypris sp. Pulau Singkep
GTCCTCTAAAACAAACTGAAGTGGAGAAGATTGCTTTCTTCGACAGGCTCCGGCCCCCCGTCTCTCTGACACGGGGTCTTTTCCGGTGTCTATCAGCTGTGTGTTGTTTGGGCGGCCGTGTCACCGACAACTCTCGCTTTTTTCCCAGCACACGGCTTCGGAATATCAATGGGCCGCACTGATCCCAGCAGCGGGGACACGGACCACCCCACGTGACGGAGAGAGTGACCCCCGGCGAGGAGTGACCGCATCTAGACACTCTTCTCAAATCCTTCTGTTCAGAATCGGCGAAATTAAAAGGAACGTGGAGTGTGTAGTGCTATTCACAGTTTCATGAGTCCCGGTTCGGCCTTTCTGTGCGAAAAGTGGTGGAAAGAGCACCTGAAAATACTTGAGTAAAAGTACAAATTACTTTACTGTAAAGATTGGCAACTTGTACTTCAAATTACAAGTCACCAATTCCAAGAAGACTTGAGTAAAAGTCGCATCCAGTATCCAGTTTTTAAAATAACTTAAGTATTTTACTTTATTTATAGGTTGAGAAAACAAGAATCTCTTTATGTATGAGGTTTTATTTCCTAAAATAGGAACTAAATTTAACACCTCAATGTTTCAAAATGGCAGAACAAAATCAAATCAAACTCAAATGTGCAAAAAGTAATTCAATTTACTAATTCGATTTCACATTAATTCTTTCCACAATAAATAGCATCCAGTACCTTCAGAATCCTGCAGATGACGCTATTGCCTTGTCCACTCAATAAAATAGCCGCTGTAGAAAAATATACCAACTTAATGCGGACAATCACAAATGTAGTGAAGTAAAGAGTACATATACTCAATCTCAAGTGTAGTCAAGTAAAGAGTACACATACTCAATCACAAATGTAGTCATGGAGAGAGTAAAAGTTGCTTATATTATTATACTCAGCACAAGTACAAAGCAGCCAAAAATACTTGAGTAAAGCAACAAAGTCCACTTACTCAAGTACTTCACACCACTGCAAACAAATGAAAATGCTTCACATTTTCTTCACTTTTTACAACGAATGCATCATTTGTGGTCGAGCACGGCATCAGTTTAACACACGCCGTTAAAACGCTTTGTCCGGCTGTAAATGTCGTCAGAAATGAGGCCTGTGAATTGATTTGTGCTCTTCTATTAACCCCTGATCATTATTGATCCACGCTTACACGCTGCGGCAGTGATTGCTTTGACTCCTGAAGACCACACCACAGATCTCAGATCTTCCTCCACTTTTACCGTGCGTCCCCTTCGACGCTGAGACTTCATGAACGTATTCAGACGGACGTGGCGGCGCAATCTTTCTGCCCTTCCCTGGATTCCATTACTGGCAAACCCATCACATTTGCACCGCGGCCCATCACAGATACACACATCAATTCTCTCACCGCCTCATCAAACCCCCTTCCACACCCTCGTCTGTCTAGTTACAGGCGTAGAAGGGAAGAAATGTGTGTTTAGATAGTTAGCACACACACACACACACACACACACACACACACACACACACTGATATCACAGTGGGGTCCCATCATTGACTTAATCCAATCTTGCCCTTTAATCAGGCCTTCAGTATTGTGGGGACCAGATGAATGTCCCCACAAGTAACAATGGGTCCCCACTAAAGTGTAAAACCTATTTTTGGGCCCCACTTTGACCTCCCTCCTACACACACAACTATAGAGAATAGAATAGAATAGAATGCCTTTATTGTCATTGCATCACATGATTACAATGAAATTAAGAACACTACTCCGTTTGGTGTAACATAAGGAAAAGAACACACAAAATAAAAATGTAACAAAATGTACATTGAATACATAAATACACAGTATATCTAGTATAAAAAATATAAAATGTGCAAAAAAGTGATCCAAACATTTTCAATAAACAGAGTAAATATATGTAGCTGCGTGTGTTTGCCAGACATGTCCGCGTGTCTTTCTGGTTTTGTCGTAGGTTATAAACATAAACACATAAACATGTGATTGATGCTGTGTATGTTTTTCCTGCTGTTCGCTCCCCAGCTACATTAGCGCTGTTGCTATCTGCCGTCTTTTGGGGCTGATCAAACATAAACACATCTTCTGATCCTCGTGGCCATGCGGTGTGTGGGACACTGAGGTCTTCATTTCTAATCTGGTAGTTTTAATTTGTGCAAAATAATTTGTTGATTTGCAAAATGTACTTTTTTTTTGGGCCAATTTATACATTTTTACTCAACAGTAATGCTCTGTTAGACAGCAAAAGTTAGGGTTTGAGTCATGTATAGGATTTAAACAATCATAATTAATATTAGTTTAAATACGAATTTAAAGGTAATTCTTCCAAAGGTTTTAAAGGTTTTTCTGTATGCAGACCATACAGATTTTTCAGACACAAAATAAAAATGAAAAAAAAAAAAAAAAAAAAAACCCATGAATGCCTTCTGGCTAGAAAAAATACTTCTTTCAACGATTTTAACTTGTGACACTTCTACTTGAATAATAGATGAAAAAAAAATTTAGATGCATATTTTAAATATATATATATATATATATATATATATATATATATATTGTAGTAGTTTATTGTAGTTTATTTGATACATCTTGTAGTTTAAGTAGTTGATTTGATTTACGAGTACAAAATCGAGATACTTTAACGTGAGAAAAGAGAGTGACGTCACAGCGCCCCCTAGCGTCCGGCGCTTTTTACCCGTTCCTCGCGTTCTCAAATCACGTGGAACAGAAGTGAGGAAATCGGTTTGACGCACGAGTAAGTTGTTACTTGTTATATATGTGATATCTGCGTGACAAGAGTACGAAAGCTCATTGCATTCAACATTTTTTTGGCTTGGTAAAACTATGCAACGAGCTTCCGTACAAAACAAATCCGCGTGTTTATTAAAGAACCGATGCTTTTGAAGGAGTGACAGAAGTTTGGCTGTCGATACGTAGTTTACGTGTTGACGTGATTCAGTTTAGAGTAAACAACCCCCCACCGGTCTGAAACAGGCAGAATTGTGACAAAATACGAGATTTTAAGGACATTTAGTCGGTAACGGGATAACAGGCTCAGTCAGTGTGTGTGTGTGTGTGTTGTGTGTGTGTGTGTGTGTGTGTGTGTGTGTGTGTGTCTGCGCGGATCTTCATCTGAATTGATTTGCGCTCTTATTTCTGGCCTTTCGCCGCTGCTGCAGATGTTGAGGACAGTGAGGGAGAAATGAAAGGAAACAGCTGGAGTGACTGATGCACGACACACACACACACACACACACACACACACACACACACACACACACACACACACACACACACACACACACACACACACACACACACACACACACACACACACACAAGCACACTTCATTTCTATTTCTTCTCATCTTACTTAATACAGTCAGTCTCACACATCTATCTCTTTTTGCTCTTTTTCGCTCTCACTCACTAGTATCTCACTCTCTTTCTCTGACTCTATCTTACTCTTTCTCTCACTCAATGTACTCTTTTTCACTCTCACACATAATATCTATCAATATTCTGTCAATAATCTTTAATATTTCCTCCTTGTTTCCTTCCATCCTTTGTCTTTCTTTCTTTCTTCCTTCCATCTTTTTTTCTGTCTTTCTTTCTTTGACATCCATCCACCTGCATCACTTTATTGATGAACTGACAGATCTCTCTTGATTTGGGAGCAAGATTGAAAGCATCTCTAAATGACAAACGATGGATTGCTTTAAATTAATTGTATATGAGTGTAAAACATAAACTGCCTGATTATAAATATATTTAAAATTCTTGGGCCACTGTGTGAAACTGAAGCTATTTTGGACCCGCGGATTCAGTCACGGAGCGACCGTGGACATAATTCCCCAGTTTTCCCATCCGCGATGGAAAATGTCAGCGAGGAAAAAGCATTTCTCTCTCACTCGTGAGCAAACTTTGTGGTGATTGACTGCCGCACGGTGAGATTTGTGTTTGCCAGACCTCTACTTTCCTCCAAATGAAATGCCAAGCAGATCTTCCTAATAAACCAGATCTGACGTCACGGAGGAAAAAACGAGATGATAAATCGATGAAGCTCAGTGAGAGAGAGAGAGGCAGGAGGAGAGAAGGATGGAGAGAGAGAGAGAGAGAGAGAGAGAGAGAGAGAGAGAGAGAGAGAGAGATGGGAGAGAGAATCCAGGAATGTGACTTTTCTCCATAACCCTTCTAAGAATAGCGGAATGATGCTCTGTTTTTCCTTTAACTGGGACGTGAGTGATCTTATCATTAGAAGAGAGAGAGAGATAAAGAGAGAGAGAGAGAGAGAGAGAGAGAGAGAGAGAGCGAGAGAGAAAGAATGAAAGAGAGAGAGAGAGAGAGAGAGAGAGAGAGAGAGATATGCTGTACTTCAGTTTCAGGGTGAGTCTTGTTCAGACATCTGCTGTCAGCATCTTGATCGTTCCCACAGCGAACAGAGAAAACACAGACATGCTTTTCTGACAGCAAATCAGTGATGTGACATTTTTATTTTGTCTTGAATTGACTGGTGTGTTTTTTTTAATTTTATAAACAATGACTGATAATTGATTTCTATCAGTCTGTGGGCATGAGACGTCTGTTAATACTCACGGCCTTCGGCCCGTGTTTTTTTTTTTGCCGGTTAATCAAGTTCTGGATGAACTTAATGAATTTTAAAGGAAGTGGTCCGGATCCAAACTGGACTCTTATTTTGACAGGACAGCGAACACTTTGAAGTCGCATGATGTCACTCACTTCCATGTTTTATCATCCAGTCGTTTATGTTTTGTTTTGATTTCATTAGTTCATTAGTTTGCTCATCATCAGCATCTCATTTATGTCCCAAATTGTTCAATCATTTAAAGTTTGTTTTGGTGGGGTTTTTTGTATTTTTTTTTTTCGTAATAATGCGTATTAAAACAGTACCTGAAAACTATAATAGTACGAATACCTTACTGTAAAAATTACTGTATTCCAAGTATAAAGTCACAAATGCAATTTAACACCGCAATGTTTCAAAATTGCAGAACAAAACAGATAAAAAAAGAACTAGAAGTCAGTCTCAGTGAAATTCAAATATGCAAAAAAAGCGAAATAATTCACATTATTATGCTGATAAACAACATCCAGTACATTCAGCATCCTGCAGATGGCGATATCGTCTCGTCCGCTTAAGAAAATAACGCGGTAGAAAAGATCAAAGTCAAAAACTCAATCAACAATGTAGTCAAGTAGAGAGTAACAGTTTTTTATATTTTTGATACTCAGCACAAGCACAAAGTAGCCAAAATACCTAAGCAAAGTTGCAAAGTCTATATACTCAAGTACTTTACACCAATTATATAATGCGACTAAAAACCAGCAATGTCTTCTCGACTAATGAAGCTTAAAGTCGATGTGTAGAGAGAAAAAGAACGACTTAGCAAAGCAGAGAAATTGAGAATATTGGCTTATCGCACGTTTATTCTTTTTTGTTGGCTAACAATGCTAACAGCTATGGCTAACTACAATTTCCTCTCCTCAGATGAGAATATATACGGGATAACTCTGGAGATCCTGAGGTAACAGTCTGTTCCCTATCTCTGCCTTTTAATCTCCAGTGGAAAAAAAAAATCTTCCTCATGAATTATTAAGACCTGTCATGCGGTTTTTCTCAAGAGTGATAGTAGCTGGCGGTCACTGTGTGGCCGGAGACCCTGCATGCTAGCTCTAATGGAGATTAGCCTGGATAATAGACAGCAGAATGTGGTCAGTGTTGTCCACTGGGTTAATTGGTCTTTAAGAGCATCTGCAGGCTAATTGACTGTCTGCTGTTAAATGCCATTAACTTCACAACATGGCACAATCGATTCATCAATACCACATCGTCAATAATATAGTTGCCATTCAAATATAATGAACCGTCTCTCTCTCCGCCGCCTAGTTACGTGTGAGTGATGGTAGGAATTGATTGGGAAGACTGTTGATGAGACTCTCATGGTAGATTCCCATCCATCTGTGCTTTCATCCATCCATTCATCCATCCATCCTTGCATTCCGCCTTTAAATCATCTTCAATTGTTTTGTGGCAGATTTCAACTAGGCGAGTCTCAAGACAAGTTCTCCTCAATAGTCCATCAGCTTCTCAATATTAAAGCAACAAGAGGAGCAACAAGAGGAGAGAACGTTCTAGACCACAAGTTCAAGTTCAGTGCATTTGTAAAGCGCGTATCACAGTTACAACTGTCTCAGAGCCGCTGTGTGAAAGTGTAAAAATAGAGCGTTGTTAAGTTTTGTTCATTGTTCGTGGGTGTTTAAGATTATGACTATGACCAGTGAGCAACAACATATGCGACAGTGTCCAGGTAAAAAAAACCTCACTAGTGGGATGAACATCAAACACAAAACATCAAATGGAGAAACTCTGCCTTTAGTTCATCTTCTGTTTATTCTTTTGTTGTGTCTTGTTGTGTCAGATATGTGTCATGACTTGGATTTGTGTCTTGTTATTGCACTTGTCTTGGACCTCCCTATTTTCTTTATTATGTATGTATTTATTTATTTATTTATTTTATATCTCTCTCACCCTCTCTTCCTCCATCTATCTCTTACACTATCTCTCTCTCAAGTTAGCAACGTTGACGTTGAACTACGTAAGAAAAGCTCTTTATAAATAAACTTAAACTTTCTTTCTCTCTCTCTCTCTCTCTTTCTCTCTCTCCCGTCTTTTTCGTTCCATCTCACCCTTTCTCCCTTTCTGTCTTTACCTCTCGCCCTCTCTTCCTCACCTCTCTCTTGCACTATTTTTTTCTCTGTCTATCTCAATCTCTCTATTGCTTTCTTTCTCTCTCTCTTTCCATCTCATCCTATCTCTCCCTTACTCTGTCTCTTTCCCTCTCATCTTCTCTCTCTCTCACTCTCTCTGTCTTTACCTTTTACCGTCTCTACCACTTTCTTACACTATCTCTCTCTGTCTCTCTCTCCCTCTCTCTGTCTCTCTCTCTCTCTTTCACATATTTCAATCAATTTGATCTCTCCATCTCAGTCTCATTCAATCTCATTCCTCTTCTAACCCATTTGTTTACCCATTCACTAATACATTCATCTATCTTTTTTTAAATGATGCATGTAGAGTTTTGTTAGAATTGAATAATATTCCAACTTTAGCCCTAAAATCCCTTCTTAACCCTCAAACGGACTTCACAGTTGTGTGGGCAAGACAAAGGTCCCCACAAGTGACACACACACACACACACACACACACACACACACACACACACACACACACGTAGGCCTTGTTGAGACATTTGGTCACTTATTTCTGTTTGAGAAGCGGGATAATTAACCACTAATCCCAGTCCGAGGGGAGAAAGAGCTTATTGTCTTGACATTTGAAAGATTCGTTGTTGAGACGTTGTGGAGCCCAAGTGGCCTTTTCCTTTTCTTTGTTTCTAATGGAGCGTCTTTGAAACGCTCCTGAATAATCTCGCCGTGCACTGGCTTTAATGATTCTTCGTTAGTGTGCACAAACACTTCATCCGGGACCTATAGGGCGTCTATAGGGTTTCTCAGGTTGTTGACTCAGGCCTTCGTCTCATCGCATATCTTTTCGTGACATGATTAGTTGCGTTCATTATGATGCGTTCATCTTTTCTACATAGATAAATTGCATTTTTAATAGATGGTTAAATATTTAGGCGGCAAACGTGAGCGCGTGGTTGCGATCAGCTGACAAGCTTCTGAATATTTAATACCGTGGAGCTTTTCTCACGAGCGGCTGAAAAAGCTTCTCTGTGTCCTTCAGAGTGAGGGTTCTGTTCAGGGTTTGCATCTTTATTCATTTCATTTTCATTTTTCTATCAGATCTGTCTGGCATACTGTCTTTCTGTTGGTCTTCTGTTTATGACCATCGAGTACACACACACACACACACACACACACACACACACACACACACCAAAGCAGTGGCCAGTATTAGGCCTTTGCACCTGACCAGAAGATGGACGTGTAAATACTTGCTGTTACTATAATATGCAATTTCAGTCCTGTGTGGTGCTCTTCTGTGTAGTGTTTTTGTGTTGCGTTCAACTCTGTGTAGTGTTCAACTCTGTGTAGTGTTCTGCTACATGTAGTGTTTTCTGCGTGGTGTTCTTCTGTGTAGCGTTTAACTCTGTGTAGTGTTCAACTCTGTGTAGCGTTCAACTCTGTGTAGCGTTCAACTCTGTGTAGTGTTGATCTTCAGGTAGTGTTCAGCTATGAGAAGTGTCTGCTACATGTAGTGTTTTCTGTGTAGTGTTCAACTCTGTGTCGTGTTCAACTCTGTGTAGCGTCATCTCTGTGTAGTGTTCAACTCTGTGTCGTGTTCAACTCTGTGTCGTGTTCAACTCTGTGTAGCGTCAACTCTATGTAGTGTTCAACTCTGTAGTGTTCAACTCTATAGTGTTCAACTCTGTATAGCGTTCAACTCTGTGTAGTGTTAATCTTCATGTAGTGTTCAGCTATGAGGAGTGTTCAACTCTGTGTAGTGTTCAACTCTGTGTAGTGTTCAACTCTGTGTAGTGTTCAACTCTGTGTAGTGTTCAACTCTGTGTAGTGTTCAACTCTGTGTAGCGTTCAACTCCGTGTAGTGTTCAACTCTGTGTAGTGTTTGACTTTTTGTAGTGCTCTTCTGTGTAGCAGATGCATTATGTGTGATGTTCATCTGTGTGTAGTGTTCAGCTCGGTGTAGTGTTTATCTGTGGAGTGTTCCACTAGGTGTAGTGTAAATGTCTGTGTAGTGTTGTACTTTATTTCTTACAGCTGCTTTGGCACATGACTTTTCTGCGACTGTCAATAAAAGATAAATGTTTAGTATTTAATTAAATCCACTACTTTGGAATGAGCAATTATGACCAATGGCCTCCAAGTTGAGTGTAAGCGCTGAGTAAGCTCATCCAGGCCTGTTGCTCTGTTTTTTTCCCCAAGTCACGTTTCAGGTTAAACGCTCAGATACGCTGCGTTTACCGGGTGAGAAGCGAATCACACAACAGCTCAGAACGGTGTGATTAACCCATCAAACAGCACTTTTTGATCCCGGCTCGTGAAAGCTCAAAAGCTCCGCTCTTCATCGGAAGATATAAATAAGAGGCTGTTTCTGTTCTCAGATCAGTCAGATAGTCGTGTGCGCTGTGGACAGTATCTCTGAGATGCTCTTATCACCGAACACAGCCGGCGCGCTAACAACTGAAACGTACAATAAATGCAAAAGCATTTAGAAGATGGACATCGTGCACAATCGATGTGTGCGTGCACGCGCATCGGCAAGCGGAAATTTTTAAATGATATAAAATTATTCTGTTGTATTTTTTGGCGCCGCCCTAATTGGCCACCTGCGGTTTTGCGCACTAGAACACTAGAACAAGAGTGTAAAAAGACAGAAAATAAACAGGGAGAATGATTGATTAAACACAACAGTAAAGTAAGTTGGCTATCAACTTCGACATTTTACTTCTTGAAAAAGGATTTTATTCTGAAGTGTGTGTGTGTGTGTGTTTACTGCGGTTTCAAACTAGAAGATGACACTCAGAAAACCACATACAGCAAACATCTACAGTTTACAAAATTATTAGCCCCCCCACAAAATAATCAATGTTTAATAAGTATTTTGAAAGATCTTTTATCTTTCATCTATTTATCTATTTCATCTATTTTCATCTTTTATCTATCTTTTAAACAGAGCTAATCATTTTGTTCTCAACTGTACATAATACTGCACCATGTATGGTTTATTTTTTATTACGTTTAAGGATGATTTCTTTTTTTTACAACATTACTTCATATTATTATTATTATTATTATTATTATTATTATTATTATTATATACATCATTCTCTTTACAGTATTTAAATTTAAAGCAAAGAGTAATATGTTGCTGTTTGACAACCTGATTTTCAGGGTTAAACTTTTTCATGTTTAAAATAATAAAATATCCAGAACTGTTCGTGATCTTTATTCTAAGCAAAAGATAATCTGGATAATGTCATTTTATCCAAAACTGTGCAGCTCTACTAGCTATTTAATCATTTAAACATTTATCATTTTATTTCCTGATTAAAATGACCCTCCTCTCTCAACGCTTTTGTGTAGCGTTCAACTCTGTGGTGTTAAACTCTGTGTTGTGTTCTTCTGAGTAACCAACTGTGTGCAACTCTGTGTATTGTTCTACTCCGTGTGGTGTTATTCTGTGTGTTCTACTCTGTGTAGTGTTCAACTTGGTGTAGTGGTCTACTCTGTGTAGTGTTCTTCTGAGTAACCATCTACTCTGTGTAGTGTCAAAAATAAGTGTTGATTTTATCAATACTAACATTTTATCATTAGCTTGTAATAAAAAAACAAAGTATGTTTTATTTGTTATTTTACTAATTATACCATTTTGTAGAATGCTTGCATGTTTATGAAGGGTTTGTATACTTTAAAGCTTCTTCTGTACACTTGCTTTTGATGCTCTTTCAGAAAGTTTATGGGATTGTGTGTGTGTGTGTGTGTGTATTTGTTAGCAAGGTTAAAAGATCTCAGGCGTGTCTGTGTCTCGTGGTGTGTTCTGTGTGTCTGCTGAAGCTTCTCCACTGTTGAGTATTGAGACTCTTTCAAGACCCCGCAGGTCGATACTCAGAGCGGCTACTTCACAGACCTTCATCAATGAATAGAACACAAACATAAAAACAGAGCGTATTTGCTTTAGCGCCTAAAGATCTATAAAGTTGTGAGGTTTGGATGTAGACTTCAATGTAGACGTTTGCA
Organism: Paedocypris sp. Pulau Singkep; assembly: GCA_017309775.1. NCBI lineage: Eukaryota > Metazoa > Chordata > Actinopteri > Cypriniformes > Paedocypris > Paedocypris sp. Pulau Singkep. Next base: position 1,306,406 of record MU204446.1, read on the forward strand.
AAACAGACAACATTGAGGAAAGGAGACTGTAAAACAGCCGCAAGCAGCAATGCCGGGGTTTGAGCTTTTTAATTTTTGTTTAATCTGGAATTTAAAGGTTTTATTCTTTTATTTTCGGTTTTCAATAAATGCTTTCACATTTTCTGTACTATTGAGTAATGATGACTTTTGAGGAACATTTGCAATTGTATCAGACCAGCATTCCAAATCTTGTGTGTTACTTTTCACTCCATCGACCCGGAAGAAAATAAAGAAAAATACTAGAATTCCAAGCCTCAAGGGCTTTAAACACTATTTAATCAACATTTTCAGCGTGTTAGTATTCACACACAGTATCCAACGTCAACTTCCCGCTGATTACATCATGGGACCCGCTTAAGAATAACTGATTGGCTGATGAGTATATAAACCTTGTGGAACAAATTGGGTGTTCCAATCCTCATGCTATAGATATTTTGAACTGTGAGTGCTTATAAAAGAATCGACCAGCGGTGAAAGTTGCGTAGTTCGTTAATTTATCAAATGACATAATTTCTTGGACACATATTTAAGTTTATTATTGTCACAAAATATTTTTTTTTCCCATTTTAACAAATTCTTTAAAAGGAGACTCCTTGTTTGTTTAGAAAAGACAAAAAACCACAGACTAGTCAGATTTTTGGTCAGACGCATTTTATGAATGAGTAAGTGGATGGATAGACAATATTTGTTTAATGTAAAGAGAAACTTGTATTATGTACATCTTTAGCCTCATCAGGTGACATAAAGAACTTGTTGTTACAACTCGCATTTTAGGGGAAACATAGGCGATACAGGATACATAGGGGATACACTTTTATTTTTACATGCATGCAAATGCATATAGTTACATTTACATAACTCCTAGTAAATGTAACTCTGCTCAAGACAATACAAAACAGTAAGGTTTTGACTCTTTTATACTTCAACCCCTGAACACAACAAAACCCACCCATATTACATACATGTTTCAGTTGTTTCATTTTTTTGGTTATGCAACATGTTTCCATGTTTTTTTTTGTTTCTTCAAAAGCATCAAATGTTGCACAATTATTAATACAATGTATCCACTCAATTTTTTGTTCCTTATAAAATCACAGCCTAAAGTAACTCTGTCTGCAATTTTGACTTGTAATTGCACATATAACCGTATTTACGCAAATATAAGCACCTTATGAATTTTCAACGCTCAAAAACTGGGGGGGGGGTCGCTAATTTCAAACATGCAGGTAAATATAAGCGTATTTCAAGTCAGGAACAATGAGAAATAAACAGAAACATGTCGTGTGTATGCAGCGTCGCTGGTCGGTAGGCAGACGTGCTACAGTATAAGATTGTTTTGGCTCAATAACAGAGATAAAGAAACATTAGACACACCGCAACACTTAACAGAGACAAAATAACACTTGAATATGTTAGATTAAATTAAATAAAGTACAATATTTTATATTACAACAAATTGAGACTACAAACCATAACCGGGTTGCTTAGCTTAGCACAACCGGCTACAAACGAGTCCAATGTGTCATCGCAGAAAGAGTCGAAACAGTTGAAAAGGAAGAACACGAGTAAGGAGTAAAAAAATCCAAGGATCAGGGGATAATAATCCTTCCTCTTCACACGGCGTCAGATAAGCAGAGAGCTTGAAACAGGCCGGAGCTTGAAACAATTGCTCTGCTCATGTGCGAGTCTGACTGGAGAGTAAAGGATCTTGGGAAATGGAGACCTGACCACTAGAATCAGTGCTTATATTCGCGTAAATACAGTATTGAGATGTTACATTCTACACTTCTCTCGAGCGCTTTTGTCCGAGGTCTCTGTTTAAGACCGAGACGTCTTTCCCGTAGAAGCATGTGGGCGATTGCGTGTTTGTCCTCAGCATGAATAGGATCTTTTTGTAAAGCTGCATCACATTGTTCCGTGATCCCGTCTCAATCCGAATCGCTCGACATCAGATAATCTGATTAGCTGGATCTTCTGACCTCAAAGCAGCACGACTCAGGTTCGCCTCAGATCTGCCAAACGTCTGGCGGAGTTTCACAGGCTTTTGTTTGATTTAGTGTTTGGTGGGTAAAGCGCGTGTGATTGGTTCAGGCATTAGTCTTGGATTTAAAGTGACTTGTGTTGTGCTCCTCGGCTTGATCACAATTGGGATGAAGAAAGTGTTCCTTATAACATGGTTCCGCTCCTGGTTTTGCACTCTTGTTGCCCTTGTGTGACCTTGTGTTTGTCTCTCCATTCTCTCTCTCCGGCCTAATGAGGATCAGTGTTGTTTTAAACATGAAATCGGAGTCTGAGCTGAGAGCAATCAATACACAGCCATTACTTCTCCTTGTGATGAAGCAGTCCATCTTTCTCTCTCTTTCTCTCTCTCTCTTTCATCTTTTTCTCACTCTCACTCTCTCTCTCTCTCTCTTTACATCTCTCTCTTTCCCATATCTCTGTCTCTCTCTCTCTCTCTCTCTCTACATCTCTATTTCTGTGTTTCTCTCTACACCTCCCACTTTCTCTTCATCTCCATCCTCCTCTCTATATTTCTGTCTCTCTTTTTCACTCTTTCTCTCTCTACATCTCCATCTCTTCCTCTCACTACATCTCTCGCTCTACTTCTCATGATCTCTCTCTATCTCCATATCTCTACACTTTAGAGAGAGCCCTCTCTCTCTCTACACTACCTCTCTAAATTTCTTTCTCTCTCCAAATCTCTATTTATCTCTCTCTTTCTACATATATCTCTCTCTTCCCTCTCTCTTTGTCTCACTCTCTCACAGTCTGGCACCTCTTTTCATCTCTCCTTCTGTCAATCCATCCCTTTTTCTCTTTTACTACTCTTTCTCTACTTCTTTCTCCCTGTCTCTCTTCCCATGCTTTCCTATCTTATAACCATCCTCTCTATTGAGCTTTTTCTCTCTCACTCTCTCTTTTTAATCACCCTCAACCTCTCCCTAATTTATTTTTCTCTTTTTCTTTGTATCTCCCTTTTATTCTATCTACCTCTTATCTCTATCTCACACAGTATGTCTCTCTATTTCAATCTTCTTTTCACTTCTTTCTCCTCCGTTCTCCCTCTCTCTCTCTCTCTCTCTCTCTCTCTCTCTCTCTCTCTCTCTCTCTCTCTCTCTCTTTCTTGTCTATTTTTCTCTCTTCACAATCTCTCCCACACTATTTCTTAGTTTTTTCTTCGCACTACCACGTTCTACTTATATTTCTCGTTCCCCCTCTCTCTCTCTCTCCCTTTTGTTCTCTCTCTCTCTCTCTCTCTCTCCCTCTCTCTCTCTCTCAATCCTGGCTCTTGTCTCAGCGTATTTTCTGCTATCGGTTATTGGCTTTGAGGGGGTTATGAATTGTTGGCTCCCAAGGGCATCCCGGTGCGCCGCTCCGCCAATTACACCTCTGAATAATGGCCCCTGTGGAGGCGTCTGACGTGCCTCAGCTGGAGCCTGGTACCGGACCAGAGGATGACGCTGCTGACCAGAGCGCAAATTGGAAATGAGAGCGGGTCGGATTCGGCGGTGAAGACGTTTAAGCGTTCAAGCATCAGCGAAAGAAATACCGCGGCCGGCTTGTCAATTCCGCTCTTTATTACTCGATGCACCGCAATCTGCCTTTTTTATGACCTGTTCTGTTGTCCGTATAGTGTAGAAGACAGAGTGAAGACAATTTTACAGATTCAATTAAAAGTAGGTGGATTAGCAAGGAACTTATAACAAGCAAGTATAACTCACTATGTGGCTGCGAAAGCTTCAACTTTAACAACCATAGATTTTGTGGCCTACGATTGTGTGTGTAACTGCAATTTGTGTGTGTGTGTGTGTGTTACTTCACTGGAAGGAAAAGCACAATTGAATTATGGCCTCTAGTGGTCATGTTCACAAACTCACACACTTTATAAAACTCACACATACTATATTTACGTGAATATAAGCACCGCCCTGATTTAAAAGGCACAAAAAAACCTTCCAAAAAAAAAAAATGGAATAATTTGCACTTCTATTTATGTGCATATTCGAAATGTGTGCATACTAATAAATGATTTTTCAATTCAGTTCAATTTAATATAAGCACCCACACGTTTTTGATCTTCTAAAATAAAATAAATGTTATATTTGATCTTATTTATATTCTATTGAATCTGATGTGTTTTTTTTTTTTTTTGCTTAAGTTAATTCACAATTATTTTAGTGAAAGATTCTCTGGATTACAGACTTTATTTCTCTCTTTCTCTCTCAGAGAGTTTTGTTTCCTAGCCCCTGACGTCAATCTGCTTGCTCACTGCACTTAGTCACAGTCGTTTTATGAATTATACATGTTGTACAGTTTTGCACTGCCACTTTGCAAATCATCATGACTCTAGTGCGGCCAGGAGAAACCGAGCTCAAGTAAAAAAATAAGTATGTTTTATTTATGATTTTTTTCTTTCTCAAATATTGAAAATACAAAAAAATACATAAAATACATTTAGAAATACATTTTTAATCAAACTTTAAATACATGTGATAATAAATGTATATTTAAAAAAATGTTAAAAATAGATTTGAATGAATACAAAATTCGTCAAACGTGTGTAATATATTAACAATCTAAACAATAACACAGATTTCTCGTGTAAAATACACTGTATGCAAAAATTTGGCAGTCAGGCTGTATGATTTTTTTTGGTGCTTGTTTTATTCACAAGGTTTCATTTATAAATTAGTCAACTAATAAAAGAAATAGATTCATATACTTTTACCTATACATGTATGTGTGAATACATACATATTTTGTGTGTGTGTGCGTTAGTATTGTGTCTGCTCGTCTAATATCTTTTTGACAAGCACCCTAGGCAACGCTTGAGGAGTTATTCAGCAGATGTGCCAATGTTCTTCAGTTCTAATATTTTTTACTTGGTGTCTTTGGGTGTCTGACCATTCTGTGTAAATATATGTATGTGGCTATATAGGTATTGCCCCTGCAAATAGAGAATATTATTAAGTAGTCTTTAATATTATTAATTATGTTTAACAATAGCAGGATAATAATAATAATCTTTAATAGCATTAATATGTAGTCTTGTTTTTTATAGCATTTTGTATGTGTTTGTATTTATACTTGGAGTTGCCCCTGTGATGGTAAAATATTTAAACTGTGGTGAGTAAGGGTTTTTTTCTTTTTATAATCAAGAATCCAAGTGTAAAATGTATTTTATCATGTTTATAATAATACATTGTTGAAGATCAGACAATTTATTCCATTAATTTTAAGTATCTTTTATTTTTGGGTCACAAAGAATCTAACCGCAATACAAACACCCACAGAGCATGTCAAACAGACATGTACAATCACATTTACATGTTACTATTCTAGTTTTACACCAAATCTCATGACCACAAGTAGATAGACGAGACAGCAGACTAGACTAAAGAGAGGCGAGACACTAGACTAGACTGAAGAGAGGCGAGACACTAGACTAGACTAAAGACAGACAAGACTCTTGACTAGACTAAAGAGAGGCGAGACACTAGACTAGACTAAAGACAGACAAGACTCTTGACTAGACTAAAGAGAGGCGAGACACTAGACTAGACTAAAGACAGACAAGACTTTTGACTAGACTAAAGACAGACAGGACACAGCACTAGACTAAAAAGAGACAAAACACTAGACTAAACTGAAGAGGGACTGTGCACCAGACTAGACAAAAGAGAGACAAGACACTAGACTAAACTAAAGAGAAACGAAGCACTAAATTAGACTAAAGAGAGACTGGACGATGACAAAGACTAGGCTGAACTAGGCTAAAGCTGAACTAGACTAAAGAGAGACGAGACACTAGACTAGACTAAAGAGAGATGAGACACTAGACTAGACAGAACAGAGACTGAACACCAGACTAGACTAAAGAGAGACAGGGCGCTGCACTGGACTATAGAAAATTGAGGCACTAGATTATACTAAAGAGAGACAGATCGCTTACTACACTAGCCTAAACTAGACTAAAGCTGAACTAGACTACAGAGAGACAAGACACTAGACTAGACTAAAGTGAGACGAGACACTAGACTAGACTAAAAAGAGACAAGACACTAGACTAGACTAAAGAGTGACAGGACGCTTACTAGACTAGGCTGAACTAGACTAAAGCTGAACTAGACTACAGAGAGACAAGACACTAGACTAAACTAAAGTGAGAAGAGACACTAGACTAAACTAAATAGAGACAGGACGCTTACTAGACTAGGCTGAACTAGACTAAAGCTGAACTAGACTACAGAGAGACAAGACACTAGACTAGACTAAAGTGAGACGAGACACTAGACTAAACTAAATAGAGACAGGACGCTTACTAGACTAGGCTGAACTAGACTAAAGCTGAACTAGACTACAGAGAGACAAGACACTAGACTAAACTAAAGTGAGAAAAGACACTAGACTAAACTAAATAGAGACAGGACGCTTACTAGACTAGGCTGAACTAGACTAAAGCTGAACTAGACTACAGAGAGACAAGACACTAGACTAGACTAAAGTGAGACGAGACACTAGACTAGACTAAAGAGAGATAGAGACACTCGACTAGAGTGACTAGTACCATTCAACATACCATTTCCACGATCTGCAAATCATACACACACATGCCAAATGTGCAAATAGTAAAGGTAAAAGTGTGCAAATCCAAACTTAGCGTACCAGCCGTCGGCAAACTTCTACTCTGTTAAAATATCAGAACCCACAGAAGCAGTATCAGCAGAGACTCGGTGGCATTTATAGATTTACCATTTATCAGACAGTGTTTTGGTGTGTGCTCTCCATTAATGCTGGAGCAGCAGCTTCCAGGTTCCAGACTCTGTGGCCGAAGGACGAAGAAGCGTGAGGGGCTGCGGGGGTCTCAAAAGTGTCTGAAAGTGTCCTTAAAAAGTCTTAAAACTTTCATTAAAATTCATTTAAAAAAAAGAATTGTTTTCACATTATCGAAATAGTCAACCATATTACGTGTAATATTATCTCCATCCAGTTGTGTAAACTACTTGAGTAAATGGATATCGCCCTCTGCAGGATGCTGAATGTACTGGATGCTAACAATGAGCTAAATCACAAGGATTATCCATTTTGTTCACTGAGGAGTTACGTATCATTTCTATATTAAGTAGGGCTGTCAAACGATTAATTTTTTTAACTACCGTATTTTCCGGACTATAAGCCGCTACTCATTTCCTAGGTTTTGAACCATGCGGCTTATAGAAAAAAGCGGCTATTTTGTGGATTTTTTTTTTCCACCGCTAGGGGTCAATCGAAATAATCGCGCTTTAATCGGTATCAAAAGACAAAACAAATGCAAAGAAGAATATGCTACTGAAATAAATATAAATATTATTTTTATAATAAATATAAATATATATATATATATATATATATTAATATATTAAATATATGGTAGACTTGGATGAGAAGTGGTGAGAAGTCATTCACAAAACATGCAGCATGCGAAATGCATTCTTTATGGAGACAGATGTGATTAAGCGCTGCTGAGTTTGTTCAACTCCTACACTGAAGAAGACGACTTCGTGGGTTTCAGCGAAGATGGTTAGACGTGATTTCACTGAAATGAAGTTAAATAATGTAGACACCTTTGTTTTCTCTTATTTTCTGTCCCGTTTTAATCAGCAAAGTTGCTGGTGTTAAAATACAGGTTAGGAAAGGATCTATTTAGTTACATACATTTACATTTACAATTCACAATCGTTCTGTTCCTGTAGTAAATACAGTGAACCCTGGTTTATTGACGCGGGATGTGAGCCCAGACCGCGGTCTTCCACGAATATTTCCATAATTCATTTAACGAATGCAAGCCAATAAAACATTATTACTCCACATAAAAACGAAAAATTGTTATGTGTACAGTAACGGAACGAAATATTAATTAACAATATACTAACACGCATGGCCCCGGATATATTAATTTGCAAAGTGTTTGAATGGGGGAATATCGAGCAG
>MU204446.1:1341508-1358438 GCA_017309775.1 Paedocypris sp. Pulau Singkep
TCTCTCTCTCTCTCTCTCTCTCTCTCTCTCTCTCTCTCTCTCTCTCTCTCTCCTCTTGTCCACTCTCGTTCTGTCTGTCTCGTCTCTCTTCCTGTCTCTCTCCTCTCGTCCTCTCACTCTCTCTTTTGGTCTGTCTCGTCTCTCTCTCTCTCTCTTTCTGTCTCTCTCTCTCTCTCTCGTTCTGTCTGTCTTGTTTTTTGTCTCTCTCTCCCTTTCTGTCTCTCTCCTCTTGCCTTCTCACTCTATTTCTGTCTCTCTCTCTTTCGGTCTGTCTCGTCTCTGTCTCTTCTTTTTCTCTTTATCTCTCTTTTCTCACTCTCTCTTTCTGTCTGTCTTGTCTCACTCTCTTTCTTTCTGTATATCTCTTCTTTCTCTCTCTTTCTGTCTCTTTCCTCTTGCTCTCTAACACCTTTTCTGTCTCTCTTTCTCTCAGTCTTTTTTTCTGGTCTCTTTCATTTCTTGTCTCTCTCTTTTCTCTCTCTATTTTGCTCTCTTCTCTCTTTCTCTTTCTCTTTCTATTTCTCTTTCTCACTTTTACTCTCGCTCTCTTTCTCTCCCTGTCTAACTGCCTTTGTTTTTTTTTCTCTCTTCCTTTCTCTTCCTCTCTCTTCTTTCTCTTTATCTTTTCATCCGTCCATCTATCCATCCATCCATCCATCCATCCATCCATCCATCCATCCATCTATCTATCTATCTGTGTCTCTCTCTCCAACTTTCAATGCCTTTTATCATCCACCATCCTTCCATCTATCCATCCATCCATCTATCAATCCATCCATGTCTTTCTTTTACCTTTAATGCATTCAATCATCCCTCCATCCATTTTCCCTCTTACTATGTGTCTCTCTCTCTAACTTTTAATGCATTATGTCAGCCATCTATCCATCCATTATTCACGTCTTTCTCTATCCTTTAATGCATTCTATCATCCACCCTTCCATCCATCCATCTATCTATCTATTTGTCTGTCTACACGTGTACGTGTACTTTGCACAATGACAATAAAGTTGAATCTAATCTCATCTAATCTACACATACACTTTTTAATTGTATACAGCTAAAGCAAAATGAATCCCAGTAATTACAATCACAATACATTCAAACATTATAATAATATTAACACTTTTATTAACACTTTGTACATTTGGTCACTTTTGGGTTTTCAGCATTTTTAGTTGTGACCTGTAATATTAGGCCAAACGTCCGACATATTAAATAAACAGTCATGTCAGTTTAGCATTTGGCAAAGCTATTTAACATTTATTACCTTAATATTGTATTACTCATTAACAAATGCAAAGTCATGCAAAGTCACTGTGAAGTTTTGATTAAACTCTGGTTTATTCTGCATTAACCCGTTAATCTGTGTGTGTGTGTGTGTGTTTGTGTGTGTGTGTGTGTGTGTGTGACATGCTACTATTCCTCGCGACTTGTTATTACAGAGTAATAGATATCACAGAAAGCTGGAATCTCCTCAGTCCACACGCAGCATTTAAGACGCTGTGATTGGTCACTAGCGTTAGCGTGAAGAGCCGCGGGCTCTCGGCGGCGTGTGAAGAATACTAATAACGGTTTTAGCGCTCGCGCGGAAAAGACTTTTTTAGGCTTTTATGAGACGAGCTGCTTCTGATGCGTCTGTTTCTCACTAGAGCTGAAGCAAGTGTTTGCAAACTTTACTCTCTCTCTCTTTCATACTCTCACTCTCTCACCCTCTATCTTCTCTCTGTCACTCTCTCTCTCTCTCTCTTTCCATTTGTCTCTCTCCCTCTCTTTCTTTCTCTCTCTCTTTCCCTCTCACCTTTACACTCTCTCACTTACTCTCTTTCGCACCCTCACTCTTTCACTCATTCACTCACTCACACTCACTCTCTCTCTCTCACAATCTATCTCTCTCACTCTCATTCTCACTCATTCTCTCTCACTCTCTCACTCTTTTTCTATCACTCTCACTTTATCTCTCTCAGTCTCTCTCTTACTCTCACTCTCTGTCCCTCTCTTTCTCCCTCTCTTTTTCTCTCTCACTGATTCTCTTGAAGTCTCGCTCTTACTCACTCTAAGTCTCTCTTTCTTCTCTCTCAGTCTCTCTCACTCTCACACACACACACTCTCTTTCCCTCGATTTCTCACAAACACACACACACACACACGCACACACACACACACACACACACACACACACACACACACACACACTCTCTTCGTCTCACTCTCTCTTTCTGTCACTTTTTCTTTCTCACTCTCTGTCTCTCACACAAACAACCTCTCTCCCTCTTTCTCACTCTCTCTTTCTCTCTCTCCCTGTTCTCTCAGTTTCTCTCACTTTCTCACTCACTCTCTCTCATACACACTCTCTCCTTTCTCCTCTCACTCTCACTCACTTTCTCTCACTCTCTCACTTTTCCTCTCACTCTCTCACATACTCTCTCTCCCTCGCTTACTCACTCACACTCTCTTTCTCTTGCTCTCTCTTTTTCTCTCACTCTTTCTCACTCACTCTCTCTCTTTCGGTCTCTCTCTCACTCACTCACTCACTCACTGATCGGAATACTTCAGCGTTCTTTACCGCGTCTGTTTATTTTCTGAACCGGTTGTTTTTTGTGGAGAACAGTGTTGGGCGGGTAAGTTTTCAGTGAGTCGGGGGCGTCGCGCAGACGTGTGTGAGTGATGGCGTTGGGGATTGACCGGCTGTTCTCCCAGAATCCTCAGCTGATTCATGACTCGTGTCCGGCGCTGATCGATCACATCACACACTCTCGCCCGACTGCAGCTGAATTATTCAGAGGCGTTAAACAGGCCTCCTTCATTATTCACGCGCTCTTCTGATGTAATTAATATTGTAGAGTCGCGTGACGGCCTGGGTGGCTTTCGCTTTGCGTTTGTTTGGTGAGTTTTTGTTACACACCGTTGGTTTTTTTTTTAATACTTTTTGTTCTCTGTCTGATTTGTTTTTAATTGGTGGAACAAAAGTGAAGAGGACAGATTACTTTCTTCCTTCCTTCATTCATCTTTTTTTAACTTTCTTTCTTTATTTTTTTTCCTTCCTTCCTTCTTTCCTTCATTTCTTCCTTCCTTTTTTCCTAACTTCCTTCAATCCTTCCTTTCTTTTTTTCCTTCCTTCCTTCCTTCCTTCCTTCCTCGAAAGTGCCACTTCCGTTGACTTCCAGGAACAGTTTGAACAAATTGCCTTTCGTCGAATGGTTTCGTTTAGGTTTTTGCACTAAGGTCATCGGGTTTGTGTTGACCGAACTCTGTCTGCTGTTGAATCTTATCTCCTTTATTTTCGATGAATTACTGTCATTGACGATATTATGCATCTTTTATGAGGCATCTGACCAACTTAAATCGTTTACTGCCAAAAATGCACAGGAAAAAAATAAAAAAAATACAAAAACAAAATGTGTCAAAAAAGACTTGAAGCAAAATGATCTGCCAATGGGGTGAGAAAGTTCTACTTGCAACTTTCATTCATAATTCTAAACAAGATTTATTGTGTCATTTCAAGATTTTTTGGCTCGTCAAGAATTTCGTTTTTGCCGTGTTCCAGCAGTTTGTGCAGAGCCACATCTGATGTAGGAGAAGAAATGTAGTAAACTTTGTTCCTACAAAGCAACTCCAACTTAACGCATTTGAGTGTCTGTCGTGTGGTCTAAATGTGGGACTTTTTTTCTGTAAGTACTCCAATTGGACAAAGTCACATGATTCTTTACGCTCTCATTGACATGTTACTGTAGGGCGTTTTAATGCTTTGATTTGATTTAATTTAATTATTTAATTCGCTCGTTCACCTGTGTCCCATTTTTGTTTGAATTTGTCAGTGTATTTAAAGTTTCGCATTGAAAAAATATTCACGATTTGTATAGATTTTTCATTTAAATTTGCATCTTTTTTTGAATGGCTGAATGTGTGATTGCGTTGGCATGGTAACGACCAGGCATTTGAAACGCCCTAGTTGGGTTTACCACGAGTTTTCGATTACTCTGTTTATTTTTTTGCTACTGAAAAATGTTTTTTGTTTTTGCCCGTTTTAGCAGGTTATGGTTTGCAAATAAGTCACGATTGGGTTTGAGAAATGTATCCTGCCTCCTAATTGAGACCCTCGTGATTTGTGTGTTTGTTCCGGACCAAAGCGTAAGAAATTCTTGAGTTGGAAACTGCAAAGTAAAAGGTCTCCACACAAAAGCTCTAGAAAAAAAATCACAAGGCTGAAACTGATCGAAAGAAAGAAAATAAGACGAAGAAAGTGAGTATGTCAATATGGCCACTAGGGGCAGTGTTGAAACTGTGCTCATCATCCTTCCAGTGTAGATACACACACCAACCTGGAGCCTTTATTTTGCTATTTCAGAGTTTTTCCGTGTTTGTAAGGTTCAGGAAAGTCAGGGTTCGTTTCTTCAAGTGTTCGACAATGAATTACTAACCCACTTTGAGCGATTCGAGAGCTCCACATCAAAAAGAGATGAAAAAGAGAGAAGAAACGGCAACAGAGCACTCCACACAGTGACGGGACACGGCAGCAGACGGCGGGATTGTGCGTCTTTCTTGCGTTGGAGTGTGATTGTCATGTTTTAACCATATGTCTGGTGTGGCTGGCGTTTCTTCTCTTCGTCTGAGCTACGTGTCCGGCCTCAGAGGACAAACCTCAGTGTTTACTCTCACGCTCCTCGATCCTTCTGAGTTTTCAAATTTCAAAGGCAGCGGAAGGTATTTCAACTTGTGTTTTGAATCAGAATTAAAATCGTGTGTGAAGTTCAAATACGTCCGTTGGAGCTGTCTGTCACTCTGTCTGTCTATCTTCTTTTGTTCTTTAAGTCTATTGATTGCTTTCTTCGTCTGTCTGACTGTTTTATTTCTTACTGTACATCTATCTATCTATCTATCTATCTATCTATCTATCTATCTATCTATCTATCTATCTATCTATCTATCTATCTATCTATCTATCTATCTATCTATCTATCTATCTATCTATCTATCCATCTATACTTTATTGAAGCTCTTACAAAGAGACAATTGAACAGCAAAAATACATCACACAATACAAAAACAGTGCAAATAAGAAGTACAAATTATATACATCATAAATCATCAACTACTTAAACCTATTACAGAAGTCAACAGTTTTTAAGGCTTTTGAATTGTTCGAACCCAATAGAGTGTGGAAATAGAGTGCACAACATTAACATCTTCACTTGACAAATAAAGCGCGGCCTATGTCATTTTGGCATTAGGAAGAAAGACAAGGAACAAAGTGAAGTCACGTGTAGACATGCTGCAGAGAAGCAGCGAAGGTAACAAAACATGCGCGGCTTTTCCGCTAGAGTAGATTGTCAAATGCGTCAGTTGGTCCTGTTCCAAACCTGAAATGGTTAAACACGCTTGCGTTTCTTAGTAAGAAAAGAACTGAAGAGTAAATTCGTGTTCATATAGTGACGTGAAAAAACACTTAAAAACACTTTATTGAAAACAATCACTCACTTTTAATGTGAGCATATTTATTGTACAAAACTTGTCAGTGAACTACGTATGAGGGGGGAAATGTAAATAAATAAAAAAATGATCATTCAAGAATTGTAATCAAGTTAAAATGTTCAATTCATTGTGATTTAGATTTTCAATATAATCACCCAACACTTTCTTTCTTTCTTTCTTTCTGTCGGTTTGTCTTTTTGTCTGTCAGTAAACCTCTCATTGTCTACAGTCGTGGCCAAAAGTTTTGAGAATGACACAAATATTAGTTTTCACAAAGTTTGCTGCTAAACTGCTTTTAGATCTTTGTTTCATTTGTTTCTGTGATGTACTGAAATATAATTACAATAATTACATTATAATTACATTATTTTATTGACAATTAAATGACATTTGTGCAAAGAGTCAGTATTTGCAGTGCTGGTCCTCTGCAATTCGACTGGGCAATGCTCTCAATCAACTTCTGGGCCAAATCCTGACTGATAGCAACCCATTCTTTCATAATCACTTCTTGGAGGTTGTCAGAATTAGTGGGTCTTTGTTTGTCCACCCGCCTCTTGAGGATTGACCACAAGTTTTTAATAATAATAATAATAATAATTGAACCTTTATTAGTCCCTCAGTGGGGAAATTTTTTTCTCTGCATTTAACCCATCCGATCATGGGATTAAGATCTGGGGAGTTTCCAGGCCATGGACCCAAAATTTCAATGTTTTGGTCCCCGAGCCACTTAGATATGACTTTTGCCTTATGGCACGGGGCTCCATCATGCTGGAAAATGCATTGTTCTTCCCCAAACTGTTGCTGGATCGTTGGAAGAAGTTGCTGTTGGAGGGTGTTTTGGTACCATTCTTTATTCGTGGCTGTGTTTTTGGGCAAAATTGTGAGTGAGCCCCCTCCCTTGGATGAGAAGCAACCCCACACATGAATGGTCTCAGGATGCTTTACTGTTGGCATGACACTGGACTGATAGTAGCGCTCACCTTTTCTTCTCCGGACAAGCCTTTTTCCAGATGCCCCAAACAATCGGAAAGGGGCTTCATCGGAGAACATGACTTGAAACATGACAGAAAGTGGCTTCTTTGCTGCCCTTCTCGACACCAAGCCATCTTCCAAAAGTCTTCGCCTCACCGTGGGTGCAGATGCGCTCACACCTGCCTGCTGCCATCCTGAGCGAGCTCTGCACTGGTGGCACTCCCATCCCGCAGCTGAATCCTCTTTAGGAGACGATCCTGGCACTTGCTGCACTTTCTTGGACGCCCTGAAGCCTTCTTTAATGACAGCAATGAAATGCAGTAGAACGTTTTTTTTCAGGATTAAGTTAATTTTCATGGCAAAGAAGGACTATGCAATTCACCGTATCACTCTTCATAACATTCTGGAGTATATGCAAATTACTATTATGAAAATTCAAGCAGCAAGTTTTCCAATTCCCAATATTTGTGTCATTCTCAGAACTTTTGGCCACGACTGTACCTCTCTCTCTGATCCCTCCATCCATCCATACAGATTGAAAATGCCACCCTTCAACTGGAATTTGCAACCTTCAATGCCCGTCTAAAGTGTGAAGAAAAAGTGTTTTTTATTTTTATTTTAAGTTAGTTATTTATTAGTTAAATATAGTTATATATCCTTAACTTTTAGGTCTTATTCTCTGAGAAGCAAAGTGGCCTGTTTTATGTCACTTCCGAGAGCTCCACATGTGAAGAAAGGAGGATTGTTTCAAAGTGTCGTGAAGAAGTGTGTGTGTGTGTGTGTGTGGCGATAGCTGTGATAACCGGAGACAAGGTCGGCCAGAAGAAATTATTTTTCATTTTTGTCCTCCTTTTTTGTGCTACAAAAGCCCGAAACGGTTCCTCCTCTGTTCTCCATCCAGGTTGTTTTCTTCTTCACTTGATCGATCTGGGGCACAATGGAGCCGTCGTTTATCAAAGCTGATCTTACTGTATCTCGCATCTCCGGCTGTGTGACACGCATCACGTTTCACCTTCGCTTCCGGGAATTCCGGGAATAACAAGCTGCTGTCACGTCGCGTGTAATTACGGGTTCAAGGGGCCGCGCCGGCTTCAGGGCTCCGCTCATTCAGCTGTGTTTAATCAGCTCAACGCAAACGGTGTGAAGCCGTTAGAGCGTCAAATGCTACTGTACGTTTTGTGGAATTCTCGTTTTTTTTTTTCACCGGAAGTACAAGTGCCATTCTTTTTCTGCTTCTTGCTGCTGCTCAGGTGTGTAAGTGTGTATTCACGGAATATAAGTGCACACACGCTAGAATTTGTAGAACAGTGTGTCTGTGTGTGTCTGTGTGTGTGTAGGCATTAGGTAAAATGGGGTTTTAATACTAGTGGCGACTTATCACTTATGGGGACCTTAGGCTGGTGTCAATTGAGTTTTTGGTTCAGGTTAGAGTAAGGAGGGGTGCCACTGTGATTTAGAAGTTGTGTGTGTGTCTGTGTGTGTGTGTGTGTAAAACTCCGTGTTTTGAGTAAATTTTTGTGCCATATGTTTCAAAATGGGGCCCAACATCTTATGGGGACATTAGGCTACTTATGGGGACATTAGGCTAGTAACAATTGAGTTTTAGTTTAGGATAGAGTGGTGGGGCGTTGACATTTTGAATTGAAGGTGTGTGTGTGTGTTATATATGTTTAGAAAAAGGTGTGTGTGCTGCCATTTAGGTCAAACTGGGGCCCCACATGCCATGTTTTTATACTAGTGGGGACATATCATCACTTATGGGGACATTAGGCTGGTCACAAGTGAGTTTTGGTTTAGGTTAGAGTAAGGGGGCGGGTGCCACTGTGAATTAAATGTGTTTGTGTGTGTCTGTGTGTGTGTGTGTGTAAAACTTTGTGTTTTGAGTAAATTGTGTGCCATCAGTTTATGTTTAGCAGGAAGGTTTGTGTGCACCCATTTAGGTCAAAACGGGGCCACACATGCTTATATAGTGTGGACGTATCGTCACTTATGGGGACATTATGCTGATAACGATTGAGTTTTGAATTAGGTTGGAGTAAGGCGGGGGTGCTTTTGTGTTTTGCAACATTGTTGTGTGGTGAGTGTGTGTATTCGCAGTTGTGTGCATGGAAATGTTTTACTGTCTGCATAAATCTGTGAATTTGTGAGCTTTGAGACAGTTAAAACTGTGAAAAGCGCCTTACAAATGCTCAGAACTTGAACCTAGAAGTGCATATGTTGTTTGTGTATGCGTGTGTACATGTAGAATGCATTTAAAGTTGTGTATATTTCCACGAATGGGAAAAAGTTTTGGCAATAATGGATTTCTTAAGTACTGTGCACTGAATGTTTACATGTAATCATGCTTGTCTATTCACAGTTACGTTTACGTATTTATCAGCTGCTTTTATCTGAGGGAAATTACTTTTTTATTTTTTATTACATTTTTTTAACTTCATTCTTTCAATCTGTGAAACTGTTAAATAACCGTATTTTAATAGAATTATTAATGCATGTGAAGTAGTAAACACACTCAAACTAATTAAACATTAGATGTAAAAAGTACTTTCTTCAATGTACTAATTTTGAGTTGTGTGTGTGTGGGTTTTTGTGTTGTGACATCACTCTATAGGATTCTATAGGATTAGTTAAAAAAGTTGTCAATTTATTTTATACTGCAAAATGTATATTTATATGCCATAATCATAAGTTTAAAAATAAACAATACGATTTACATTAAGTTTTTGCATTGCTTAGTTACATGAGCGTTAAGGTGACACATCAGGTCGTCATGGTAACAGAATTGTGAAATTAGTCACGGTTCGTTAAGGTTAATTCTTTAATTTACCGTAAAATTACACCGTTTATTTTTAAGTTTTAGCTTTTAATGCAAGTGGTGGTTATACTTTACGTTTACGTTAAAAAAAGCTAGATTTACTTGGCATATTGGATCTTCACGTATCGAACTAGAAAGAGTCCGGAGTCTGTGCTCTCAATATCATGACTCACGTTTTTTGAGTTTGCGTCTGTGTGAAACTGTGAAATGACTGTGAAGATGCGAGCGCGCCATCGGCTCCAGTTGCATTGTGGGATGGTGGCATGAGGACTCGGAGATGGAGAGAAGGTCACACGTTTTACATTAGCAGTCCTAGAGAGAGAGAGAGAGAGAGAGAGAGAGTGTGTGTGGGTGAGTAAAAGTGTTGGAGCGAGTGGTGTGTGTGGGAGTGAAGAGAGAGAGAACATTTGCTCGCTCTAGCGATGCGCTTCAGACGGAGACGGTGGAGCTCCACACGTTCTCCAAGCAGAGATGCACTTGCTGGAACCTTCATGGTCTGTTGTGCTTTGTCGGGTTGTTTTATCCCTGGACACGCGGCCTTGTCTGTAGAAATGCGCTTTGTGTTTCTTCAAAATGAGTGTTTTGAGCGTGTGTGTGTACAAAGGAGTGTGTTTTATAGTGTGTGTGTGTGTGAGAGCCTGTTTGTGTGAGAATGAATGTTCTAAATGTGTGTTTGTGTGTGTATGAGAGCTAACATTTTAAATGTGTATGCTTGCGTGCATATGTGTGTCTGTGTGTCTTTTTGTAGTGTTTTATTGTGCATAAATTAGCATGTTTGAATGCTAGTCTGTATGAGTGATTGCTTGTGTGTGTGTGTGTGTGTGTGTGTTTGGAATTTGTGACTGTTTTTGTGTGATTTGAGTGTGTGTGTGTGTGTGTGTGTCTAATTTTACGTGTCACTGTGTGTGTGTGTGTGTGTGTGTGTGTGACATTTTTATTATACATGTTTGAGCTCATGGGAGATGGAGTTCTTAAGTCTCATGCGCTATTCAGACCGCATTGCGAAACGAAACGACAGAATAATTATTTCAGTTCTCGTTTTGTCAGGTACTTCACAGAATGATAGGACTTTGTTGTGTCTCTGAATTACAGTGCGTGAAGCTAGGAAACACTTTAAATGCATCAATGTGTCAGTTATCATTTGTTTGACTTGTGCTAATGCTACTTAATATATCTACTGGCATCTGTATTTTGCAACATTACATTTGTTGCCTATTTTCTATACATTTTTTTATACATTTTTTTTTATAAATATTTTTTATACATTTTTTTTTGCCTATTTTTTATAAATTGCTATAATTGCAATTTATTTACCCGCACTTAGAATCTTATCGAATCCTATCCGAACTTAGAATCTGTAAAAGGAGAAAACCAATTGTCCACCAACTATCTGAATTTGCATATTTTCTTGCAAATCAATGCAGCGGTTGTAAACAGGCTCAATGTGCTGCCATTTTTCCGGACCTTTAACTCTTCTCTCCAGCTCTGTGATGATGTGGCTGACGGCTGATCTCAGATCTGTCTGACAGAAGGGCAGATGATCCAGAACTCTTTCTTCTCATCCGCCTCTCCATCCCTCATTACTTCGCGAGGAGGGTGTTGCTAATTTTAACCTGTGCCAGCTGTTTACCTCCTCAACTCTATTGTTATGCAGTCCAGACAGATGTTTGTGTGTGTGTGTGTGTGTTTGTACACATGAAAGAGAGAGAGATTGACGGACAGAGAAGACAGAATACTTTACGTGAGTCCAGTACTTTATTGTTTGAATGCATACAAAGGTTTTTGGACTTGAGTTGGTTTTGGACTGAGAAAAGCGCTATACAAATAAACTTGAACTTGAACTTGAACACTCTTTGAACAGCTTTAAACAGTTGATAGAGCTGTTGTACGAAAAAACTAATTTGAAGTCCACTTAAATGCCGAAATGCCAAAATACCTGCAAAAGGCACCAGAAAACATCTTTTTTTTTTTTTTTTTTTACGTGTTTACAAACGCTAAACTAAACTGGGTAATTCACAAAAAAATACAGTCTGATTTCCTGTTTATTCAATTGATGGAGAAACTAATTTGCAGTTCACTTTGCCAATCTGCCAAAATGTGTAAATTATTATTACACATTTTGTTTATTATTATTATTTACTTTGTTTGCAAAGCGTGAAACTAAACTGGGGAATTAACAAAAAATGTTTTCGGTTTCTTGTAAAAATCAAAAAAATCAAAAATGCCTGCAAAAAGCATCAGCAAATGTTGTGGGTTTTTTTTTGTTTGTTTGTTTTGTAATGTTTACAAAATGTAAAACAAAATTGTGGAATTCACAAAAAATAGTACAGTGTGTGGTTTCGTGCCGAAATGCTTGCAAAAAGCATGAGCAAACATGTGTTGGTTTGCTATTTACACAGTTTATAAAATATACAGTTAAACTGAGGAATTTACTATATAAAGTAACCGTTTTCTCGTTTAAAACGTGAAAATTTGATATTTTGAGAGCTAAACTTTTCTATTTTATTAGTCAATTGTGTATCTATTTTGGAATAATAAGAGCTCAAGATAAATAATAATAATAATGAGTATTTGTAGGGCGCTTTTCACAGTTTTAACTGTCTCAAGATAACACAAAGGATGCTGGGAGTTGGAGTACATAGGGAGAATGTGATGATGGAGTAAAAAATATATATTTCTACAAAGTAATTTACTTTTTTTCATTTTCTTTTAAGACCCAATAAGTCGTAAGTAAGTACCTAAAACGTAAGTCCGCCAACATACAAAATTGGTCAACTTATACGTTCACACTCTAGTACACACTTTCCGAAAGCGTTTTATTTCAAATCCCTTTATAGGAAGGAATACTAAATCGTGGAGTGTTTTTCCAATGCGTTTTATGGTTCCAGGCTGCTGTGTTAATGAGATTGGGTGCTGATGATGGCGGGGAAGAACTGAACTGGTTCCTCAAGCGGAGATGTTGTCATGGCTTTGACGCGATGCTTTGTGCACGAAGCGAGCGCTCGTCAGTCGTCCTGATGCCACCCATCGCCGCTTCTTCCTGTCAGGGTTTCATCTTCCTGTGTTGTTATTCCGCTCATTACTTTCCTCTCTTCCCCGCCTCTTCCACCTTCTGTTTTTTCCTTCCTCTTTTTGATGCATCCAGGCCACAACTGTCTCACTTTGTGACTGACAGGTCGGCCCTTCAGACTGTCTCCGAGGGTCCGCCACCCTGGACGACACCTTATGACTGGATTTTGTCAGAAGTGCGTCATTGCGATCAATCAAAGATGACGTGAAGCTGACTGCTTTTTCCACTATTTCATTGATCGGAATTTAGCCAGTGCTGGGATTTTTTTTGTTGTTGTGTTTTCGTCATATATTTATCTCTATTAAGTTGTATCTTTTTTTTTTAATCTTAATCTTAATTAATTTTTGTTGTATTTCTTCTCTTAACCGCATCCCCTCTTCCCAAACCCCCATGTTTAACTGCTGAACATTCTGAAAAAAGAAACAAAAAAGAAACATGACGCATCATGTATAATGTGTATGTGACAAATAATATAATTGAAAATGCTGATTTTAAGACTTAAAGATATTCACTTTATGGGGACTTGAAACAACTATTCAAAAACATCTTCGCTTCACATGGAACGGTTTTGTCACTTTTTTGTATTTTGCTCATTGTATTGTATTTTTTATCTTTTTTTTTCCCCCACAGTTTTATTCAGTTTTATTTTATTATTGTTTTTCCTTGTTTGTATTCACATTTTATCTTTTTATATTTATTTATTTCATTTTTGTTGTATTTTTATTTCTTATCTCCCCACCCCTTGTTTAAAGTTTGAAAGATTGTAATTTCATTTCATTTCATGTAGTAAAGTAAAGTAAAGTAAAGTAAAGTAAAAATGAAAGTAAAGTGAGATTGTCAATATGGCGAACCATGTATAATGTGTATATGACAAAACTAAAATTTGATTTGAATTTAAAGAAGAGAAAGCAAAAATCTCTTTAGCTTGTGTTGCGTAGATGATCAGAAAAGCCAGTGTTTGGAACACCGTTAGCAGCTGAAAGGTTCTTTGGTGTTTTTTGGTGTGTGTTGGCTTGGCTTCACGAGCTGTTTGATCAGGCTAGTTCTGATCCACTGGACTGACTCGACACGCAGTCTGTCCCTTTCTGATTCCATGTGTTTGCTGGAGATTTGCTTGTGTGAATAGGTTTTTCCAGTCGTTGTTGGTTTTGTGATGTGATTGTGCAGATGGTTATTTAAGTGGTTTTAACGCGGAACCGCATGTAATGTTGGCCGGTTTTGATGATTCTCAATCGAGACGTATCCAAGCGTTTGCAGATGGAATTTCTAATTTAGAAAAGCAAATGTACATTTTTCTAATGGAATGTAATGTAATTCACACACACACACACACACACACGCACACACACACACACACAGACAGACACAAACACAGTTGCTTTGGTATCAAAGTGAGGACTAACCAATCACAAAACAATTAGTACTCTAATATTAACCCAACATTGACCCACTTGACCCTCAAACATTCTTTAAAATGATGTGGATGGGCCTAAGGTCCCCACAAGTGGTTTACACTCACACACACTCACTCACACACACACACACACACACACACATGTACGCACACACACACACACACACAAGTGAATTTGCACACATGTTCAAGTCCTCACAAGTGAAGTTACACACACACACACACACACAAGTCCGCACAAGTGAAGTTACACACACACACAAGTCCACACAAGTTAAGTTACACATACACAAGCCCCCACAAGGGAAGTTACACACAAGGGAAGTTACACACAGGGGAAGTTACACACACGCACAAGTCCCCACAAGTGATGTTACACACAAACAAGTCCCCACAAGGGAAGTTAGATACCCACAAGTCCCCACAAGGGAAGTTACACACACGCACAAGTCCCCACAAGTGATGTTACACACAAACAAGTCCCCACAAGTGAAGTTACACACACACACAAGTCCCCACAAGTGAAGTTACACACACACAAGTCCCCACAAGGGAAGTTGCACACAGTGAAGTGAAGTGAACACACACAAACCCCGGAGCAGTGGTCAGTAATAAGCCATTTCCACACAGGGACATTGTGGGTGTCATAAATATGTCATAAATGTCTGTAGACTCGTTTTTTTGGGGTTCTAATATGTGTTTTATACTTTTTTTTTTTTTTGTATTTAACGGAGCATGATAATCTGTGCAGACCTCCGCACAGAGAATCCGTTTGTAACTACAGGCTGGGACAATGTGACAGTAAATTACATTAGTCTTTATTAAGCCTCGAGGGGGGAAAAAGTGTCATTCCGTATAATCATGAGAGGAAATGAGGTGAAAAAAAAAACACATCAGCGGTGCAAAAATTGAAGATTGAAAATGTTTTTTTTTTCTTCACTTCTGGGTGACAGTGACTTTATGGATTTTTATTATGAACAAAATGTATAAATCTCAGTTTGTCGTCACAAAATACTTTACATAACTCATAACGTAAAGACTTGTAACTACATTTAATCGATCTACATATTATAAATATTATTTTAGACATCTCTTCTACAATAACATTGGGTGCAGCAACGTTCCCATTTTATTACACTATATAAGCCATTCTCAATATAATGAAACATTGTTTTACACAGTTAAAGTGTCTAACATGTTAAACCAGGATTAAATATTAGAGATTTAAGGAGAATTTACTCCTCAACCAACCACAAGACATCCACTCATTTGGTAAGGAAACAGCTTCATAATAATATTGAGAATTTATCATTTTTAATAATAATAATTCATAAAAATTAACAAAAATATTCTAATTAAGATTTTGAAAGTTAATTCTCGTGTTTTTATCCATTGGAGTGCGCCAGGGTTGCCAGATCTCAGGCTCCACTATGAGTCGGCATGATGGAGGCTGGGATCTGGCAACCCGTAAGGTTTCAAAAAGACGCTTTTTTCGACACTGGTGCCTGGACAGTTTTCAACGGTGATCAGATTAGGAGCAGGTTTAACTTCTCTAGCATATACATAGTGCTTTTATGTCTAAAAGTAATTAGTCATGTTTTGCGCGGTTCTTGTGAATTAGTAAATGTGAGTAAATGGTGTGTATTTCTCTGATCGTTTGTCCTGACAATCTACTCATTCATTTCATATTAGAAGACATTTGAACATTGGCTCCAAACTTTGTCCTTGTGTACCAATGTCTATGTTTCTGTCTGTCCGTCTGCCTGTCTGCCCGCCTTTCATCCATCCATCCATCCATCCAACATTTTTCTCTCGTGTCTCGCTCTCAACTAAATCTGTTAATCAATCTGTTCTGTCTGTCTCTCTATTTATACATTTCTT
The DNA here is from genome assembly GCA_017309775.1 of Paedocypris sp. Pulau Singkep. Lineage (NCBI taxonomy): Eukaryota > Metazoa > Chordata > Actinopteri > Cypriniformes > Paedocypris > Paedocypris sp. Pulau Singkep. The sequence continues at coordinate 1,357,130 of MU204446.1, forward strand.
TTTCTGTCTGTCCCTCTACCATTCGATCCTTTCTGTCTATCCGTCTGTCTGTCTCTCTGTCTGTCTGTCTCTCTACTATTCTGTCCTGACAGTCTGTTCATCTGTCTGTTTATCTGTAAGTCTATCTGTCTTTTTAGGCCATTCTATCCTGTCTGTCTTTCTACCATTCTGTCCTGTCTATCTGTTTATCTGTCTGTTTATATATCTGTCTGGTGCTCTACCATTCTGTCCGCATGTCTGTATATCTCTCTAAGTCTCTCTACCATTCTGTCCTGTCTGTCTTTCTCTCTTTCTCTCTTTTTCTGCCCTTTCAGTCTGTACGTATATCTGTCTGTACTTTCTGTCTGCCTTCATTATTCTGTCTTGTCTGTCTACATTTCTGCCTGTCTGTCTATTTACCGTTCTGTCTGTCTGCATGTCTGTCTGTTTATACATCTGTCTCTTTACAATTCTGTCTCTCTATCTATACCATTCTACCCTGTCTGTCTGCACATCTGTATGTTTATACATCAGTGTGTCTCTACCATTCTGTCCTGTCTGCCTCTTTACCATTCTGTCCTGCCTCTCTTTATCATTCTGTCCGGTCTATCTCTCTACCATTGTGTTGTGAATGTCTGTCTGTCTGTCTCTATATTTCTCAAGTCTGTCTCTCTACCATTCTGTCCTGTCTGTCTGTCTGTTTATCTGTCTCTCTCTCTCTCTACCATTCTGTCCTGTCTGTCTCTCTACCATTCTGTCCTGTCTGTCAGTTTATCTGTCTCTCTCTCTCTCTCTCTCTCTCTCTCTACCATTCTGTCCTGTCTGTCTCTCTACCATTCTGTCCTGTCTGTCTCTACTATTCTGTCCTGTCTGTCTGTTTACCTGTCTCTCTCTCTCTCTCTCTCTCTCTCTCTCTCTCTGTCTCTCTCTCTCTCTCTCTCTCTCTCTCTACCATTCTGTCCTGTCTGCCTCTTTACCATTCTGTCCTGCCTCTCTTTATCATTCTGTCCGGTCTATCTCTCTACCATTGTGTTGTGAATGTCTGTCTGTCTGTCTCTATATTTCTCAAGTCTGTCTCTCTACCATTCTGTCCTGTCTGTCTGTTTATCTGTCTTTCTCTCTCTCTACCATTCTGTCCTGTCTGTCTCTCTACCATTCTGTCCTGTCTGTCTGTTTATCTGTCTCTCTCTCTCTCTCTCTCTCTCTCTCTCTCTCTCTCTCTCTCTCTCTCTCTCTCTCTCTCTCTCTCTCTCTCTCTCTCTCTCTCTCTCTCTCTCTACCATTCTGTCCTGTCTGTCTCTCTACCATTCTGTCCTGTCTGTCTGTTTCT
>MU204446.1:1410303-1421914 GCA_017309775.1 Paedocypris sp. Pulau Singkep
GGAGAGAGAGACAGAGAGAGAGGCTGATGGAGAGAGTGATGGAGAGAGAAAGAGAGAGAGACTGAGAGAGAGAGAAAGAGAGAGAGAGAGAGAGACTGATGGAGAGAGTGATGGAGAAAGGAAGAGAGAGACTGAGAGAGAGAGTGAGAGAGAGTGAGAGAGGCTGATGGAGAGAGTGATGGAGAAAGGGAGAGAGAGAGACTGAGAGAGAGAGAGAGAGAGGCTGATGGAGAGAGTGAGCTAGACAGGATTGAAATGAATTGAATATCCACTGAAGATACATCTGCATTTCCTTCCTCCTCTTCTAATGTAATGGATGAATGGAAGCGTCTCATTTGGATTTGCCTTTATATAAAGTACAAAGAGTCGAGAAGAGACCTGAAACGCTCCTCTGCCTTTGGAACGGAGCCAGCGATTGTAAAAGCAAATCTACCACTAGGAAAACGAGTAAATAAAGCGAACGGAGGAAAGATAGAAAGCGTCTTTAAAAAGAAAAAGTGTCACTATATCAGCGGAATCCAGCGATGTGCGGAACCCTGCGTGTCTTTCTTGAACAAGCCTCTGTGGTCTCGGGGTGGGCACGCGCTTCCTGCTCTGTCCCCCGGGGGCACTATTGATCTCCGGGTGTTAATCTGGCGTCGCCACTCACCGGGATATTAGAGTCATGAATCAGAGGCTGAAGGTTCCGAAAGCGCCGCGTTTGATTGGTGGTATGCGTTTGGTGGGCGGTACGTTCAGCCACGCCGGGTTTTGTAAAAAAACGTGTCTGGATGCCTATACATTTTTATTGTTTGACTTTTTCATATAATTGTATTATTTTTTCCTTTTTTTTATTATTATTATATTGAATTTTATATTCATTTTTATATTAGTTTAGAAATGTTTTATTATTTTAAACTGTTTTGTATCACTGTTTTATTAGACTACTACTAAATTAAGTCTATAAAAGAAATTGCTAGAAAATAATGTATTTTGTTATTATAATTGTTTTGTTACGATGGCATAACACTATTTATAAATTATGCACACACTCACAAAAACATTTGAATTGATTACAAATAAAAAATAAAAGCATTTTAGAAATTATTTTACCATTGTATTACTTTTGTTTTGCATTAGTTTATACAAACTTATATACATATGCATTTTACCCACGACGTTCAAGACTGTTTCAGGGTCAAGAACGGTGGCTGATATTACAATTTTGTTTTTGCTAGAATTTCGATGGTTAAGGTGGTATGGAATGCATAATGTGATCATGCTAAGATGTATGGTCACTTGTGGGGACCTTGGCTGGTCACAGATGGAATGTGTAATGTGATAATGCTAAGACACAAGTTCGAAATGTCTGCAAAGGTGTGAGTGTATGTGTGTGTGCAAAGTGGGGACCTATGCTGACTTGTGGGGACCTTTGGCTGGTCCCCACGACGTTCAAGACAGTTTCAGGTTCAAGAATGGTGGCTGATATTTCAATTTTGTTTTGGCTAAAATTTCGACGGTTAAGGTGGTATGGAATGTCACTTGTGGGGACCTTTGCTGGTCACGGATAGAATGTGCAATGCTAAGACACAACTTCGAAATGTCTGCAAACGTGTGTGTTTGTGTGTAAGGGACACTTGTAAAATAGACCCTGGACATTGTGTAATTAAATTACCGTCAGGCTGCTGCCGACATGAAGATCTCAAACTGTTTCTCAGCATCCTGAAGGTGTTTTTAGTTTCTAATCCTCAGCTACTCAATAATCCGTCAGAGCGGAGAAGTGCGGACGAGCCAATCATCGGTTCTGCATTGATTAGCTGATTTTAGGTGGCTAACCAGGTTACGCGCACACACAAAGTCCGTCTCCAGATGATCGTGAAATGTTTATGGCAGTTCTGCTCAAGGACGGAAAGAGGGTGAAAGAGGGGAATGGGAAAGTTCCGCAGAACTCAATCGAGAAAGAAAGACTCGCGTCGCGGGGAATGGAAAGCGATTAAAGTGTTGAGTGTGTCTAAACGCTGCGATGCTGAGATACACAAGTGGGCAACGATTGGCATTAAAGCCTCATGCACCATCAGGCTCTCAAAGAAACACCAGTTCAAATGATAAAATACTTTTTTAAATTGTGTGAAAATTCCTTTTCACTGCCATAAACTAATTTCTACTCTATCATTTTGTTGTTAACTTGTAAAATACCAAGTTCTTTTATAAATATCAAGACTTTGTTACTATACTTATGTCACGTTACTATAAGTATTTTTGGCTGCTTTGTACTTGTACCGAGTATCAAAAATATGAGCAACTTTTACTCTCTACTTGACTACATTTGTGATTGTGATTTGTGAATATTTGTACGCTTCACTCCACTACACTTGAATGGACTCTTACAGTAACTCGCTACATTGTGATTGTGTGCAACAAGCTGGCAATTTTTCCTACTGTGGTAAAAGTTATTTTTTATCTATTCTGTTCTGCAATTTTAAAACTTTGAGGTGTTAAATGTCAGGAAATAAAACCTCATAAATATAGAGTTTCTTGTTTATCCACATGTATTGGTGTTTTTTTTAAGCGTAACTTCAGTAAGAGTAACATACTGTTAAATATTATAAAATTGTATACTATTTATGACTTTTACTCTAGTCTTCTCAAAATTGGTGACTTGTAACTTGTAATTGTTTACAGTCATTTTTACAGCAAGGTATGTGTACTTTTACCCAAATGTGTTTTTTAGGTACTTTATACTCCTCTGCATATTTTATCATATAGACAAATGTATGTATACAAAACAATTTACCATTAAAGGTCCATCACCACCAATAAATGATTGTTCTACAGAAAAGTATTTACTACAAACTCTACTATTGCTTTAAAACTATTAAAAAAAAACACTTTTTATGTGCATCCTCTAATTTACTGTGAAAGTTTTACAAACAGTGGCACATTTAACTCTAATTTTCTGTCTTTCTCACTGAAAGACGCGACTTCAGCTACTGTATTTAGAGTTTAGTGTCTTGTTGAGTTGGTGATTATCCAACTTGCTTCTTTACACAAAATTTGGTGTAAATGTTGCGTAACTAGCACTTAGTTAGGCATCACGTTATGTTTCAGTTTAGCTGTAGTAGAAAGCATTTTGCCCCCTACAATGAACCTAACAGCCAAAGGGTGTCCCACTCTGTGATTGGTTGGCCACCAATTTAGGCCCAAAATTCCTCGTGACCCAGAAAAGCGTTGCCAAAAACAAACACACTTCACTTAAAAACGGTAGAACAAGCTGTAGTTGAGTGTGACATTACTGCACATCAACATTTCTCCAAACAGGTCGAGTAGCTGGTCCACCAAGACAAACAGTGTGGCCACCAAACGCAAACCCTAACAGAAGCCATTACTCTGGGAGGCCAATTAAAAACCAGCATCAGCGCACAACACCATCTGTAGCTAAAGGCTACGTGTGTGTGTGTGTGTGTGTGTGTGTGTGTGTGTGTGTGTGTGTGTCTACGGAAAAATCTAGGGCAATTAACAGAACAGTCAGAGCATAAGCAATTATAGAGCGAGTTTTTGCGGATCCAGAGTATCGTAGCGTTCCCTGGAAGAGCTGGAATGGATGGCGACCCTCTCGACCAGCTGAGTTCAGCTCTGCCAGCTTTGCCCGGGGTTTTTAATTAAATCTGCACCCCAGTTCAAAGCTCAGCGAAGCTCTCCGCTGATGAGCCGGTGGGCTCGGCGAAATATCTTATTTCCCGCTGCCGGGGCGAGACAAGGAAGGGCCGAGTGATTAGGTGATGCGATGGAACCCAGTCGGGAACTTTTGGAGCGCCGGTGTATGCTCTTATTCAGCTGATGCTTGTTCAAATCAGCTGATGATCTTTGAATATTTTCTTAGTTTGGAAAAATCCACAAGTATGTCAATTTGTTTGTCGTTTTTTTCTGCATTAGAAAGTATAAGCAAAAGTTGATCAAAACATATTTTATCTGGGTAGTATAGTTAACTTTCTCTACTATTTTAAATGTTTAAGATTAAAACTTTAACTCTTGTTAAATGTTCAGCTTGACTGAGTCGTGTCTGCACTTTAAAAAGTGCACAGGGCGTGTTGTTACTCTAGAGAAGCTTTTGTATTTGATCTAACTCGAAACATTTCATTTTCTGCTTAGCCGTCAGTGTAGTGTAAAGTAATTGCTTTGATTTAAATTCATTGTAAGTCTTGTAGTGTAAAGTAAATGCATTTTTTAAAGTAAGGTAAAAATGTGGTTTGGAGCCAGAGATGGTGAGGAGAAGAGAAGACCTTTTTTCATGGATTGGCCAATGACAATTTGCCATTGAGCCAATAAGAAGCTTGCATGTTTTTAATTTTTTAACTCGTTTAAACTTTAAAATAAATCATGAACACGTTTACATGATCTTGTTTTGTTGTAAGAAGGAGCAATTGAAGCGATTTGTCTTAAAAGGAGACAATAGATGTTTAAACAAGGTAATTATGGAAGTAAACATAAAAGTATCTCGTTATGTGAGCAGAGACTCTGCTGCATTTCTACCTGTTTACCATTCCCATAACGGGAGGCGCTGTTGCTTCCTGTCTGTTAAATGGACCAATAGAGCAGATTTTACGCTGATTTGAGTCTCTTTATAAGGCAACTTTTTTGAATAAGTTGTTTTTACACCTCATTACACCTCAGTGCTCAAAAGTTTGTCTTCCCTTATTATTAAATGTCCTGCTGAAAAGGAATAATTGCAGTCTGCAGTCTATCTAGTCACACGCACACACACACACACACACACACACACCAATGGGAAAACAACATTGGCTTACATACTTTGGCCCCATCCACAACTCAAAGGTCCTCACAAGCACCCACTTTTGTATAAAATCTTAGCATTTGGGATAAGATACTTTGACATAAATGCCTGTAAACACAAACCTTATTTTGGCTTATTCGCCTTATTTTACTCTCAACTATATACATATATTGATCAATACACTCGCCAATGATTGATACATACATGTGTATAAAAGTTTTGCAAACACATTTTCCTTTTCACTTTGTTGATATACAAAAACACAGTTGGTTCTAAAACATTAGTAGATTTTTTTTCATTATTAAAATTGATTGTAGAATGATTTGTTCGATCCTGGAGCTGCTGAAGATCACTGAAACACGGGACTCAAGTCTCACTGTTCCCCATGAGAGAAGCATCTCGTTACTCAACCAGTTAAGAGAAATGAATATTGATTAATGAAGTGTAGTCGTTGACCTTTGACCCATGACCTTTGCACATCTGTGTGACGTCAGCAGTCAGATATTATAAAGCGCTCAGTATTGATGAAGGTTATCAGTGGACCTATAGTATTTACTTCATGACTTAATTCATTCACATTTCTGTCCAATTAACCTTATAGAATCAATAACTATGGAGCAATTACCAATATATTTTTCTGTAGTTTAGCGAGAGAGTAAGTGTGTGCTTCCAGCTCCCAGTGACCCAGAAATAGAAAAAAATATATCACGGAACTGGTTTGTTGTAGTTTGTAGAAAAACCCAACACCTTATAACATCATACACATAAATCTCTGTGTTGATTTACGCACACAGTATGGAATTTCAAATTTACGTATTTTCGTAAATCGTAAATTTACGATTTACTTATTTTCGTAAATCGTAAATTTACGATTTGCATACATGTGATGACATAATAAACGTAAAGCGCATTACAGAAATATAAAAAGCACGTGTCAGAAGTACAAAGTTGCTTAGCGCCATCTTGTGTCAGGGAGGGGAATTACACGTCACTCGGCTTATCAACAGCACACATTTTTTAAAAGCGACAATATTTATTTGTGTTACTTGAACGTGTTGGACGAGTAGAAAGTGGCAGTTGTAACACCAAAGTTTGTGGGTTCGATTCCGATTAGGCATTTTTTTTGTCCACAGCAACTGCATTGAAACCTCTAGACAACGCTGTGATGTAAAAGTGGAAACCAAGTGCATTGTGGGTCTTTGCCCTCGGACCAAGCAGGTGGAGGACGAGCTGATATTTATAAGGCTGCGGCTTTTGTGATGTATCTTCTCATTATGCGAATGAATCTGAATCCGTAAAGCCGCCGTGAATCTTGCCGCCGTCGTGTGAGTGTGTGTGTGTGTGTAGAACAACTACAAGGCAAATGTTGATTTATAAATGATCTCGATGCAAAATGGTGTGTGTAGTGGGTGTTTTGGGCTGTGCTGCGCTTCCTGGGCCGCACTCGCTCACTGTTCTATCTAAATGTGTTTCTCGTGCTCATGTGACGCTCCGTTTCAGGCAAAGTGAGGAGGGCTTCATAATTTATGAAGTACTGGTGGGATCAAACACTAACATCTACCTCTTTTTGCTCTTGTGAATGAACAATTGTGTGGGAGACGGAGTTAGAAAGACTGTTCAGAGTCATATAACAAGGGATGTAGACGTGTAGATCTCTAACACTGCAGTCAAAGTGTGAAATCATGCATTGTATAGAATGCTGATTGCAAAGTTGTGCATTGTGTAGAATGCCAAATCGGTGTTAAAAATGTCTGGAATTAGGAAGGGCAATGTATAAATGTATAAAGACAAAACGGCAGAGTATAGAATAACCACAACCTAAGTTTTTGTTGCGACTCTTAAAATTATCGATGAACGATGATATCAAGTTCAAGTTCAAGTTCATTTGTATAGCGCTTTTTTTCTGTATACTTGTATCTCTAACACTACAAAGTATAAATGCGTTGGATTTTACAAATTGCCTGGGCATTATATACAATGCTCAAAAGACAAAACGGCAGAATATAGAATAATCTTATTCCCAACCAAACATTTTGTCGATAACTCTTATCATTATCGATGAAAATGATAAACAGTATCACAGTCAAGGTGCCAAATTATGCATTTTTGATTTTGAAATGATATATTATAATTTTATATTTGTAGTCTCTATTTAAATTACTAGTAGTAAATTACTACTACTATTTAATCATCTTATGTAAAATGTATTCACCTGAGCTTTAGTTCCCGGTGAACCAGAAACGGAAAAGTGGATCAAGAAGAAGATTGTGGGAATAATGGTTTTATTTACATTTCATTTCAGAATGAATGGCATTGGAATGGGCTTTTATCGGGTTAGAGTTCTGAGTTCTCCTAAGTAACATTAAAATGAGATAATACCAATAACGCTTATTTAATAACTGTGTAAGTGTATGAGGGTGTAAGTCTAGCGCTGTTGAGCTGTTGGTGTATATGCGGCTAATCACTGGTTTTCACCGGTGTTAAACACTCAGACACACACTAACAGGATTAAACTGCTGCACAGAAAATCAATGTTCGCGCTTGTTGAGTCGGGCAGTTTTTTATCCATTATTTCCTTCATGGGCTTGTGGTCTTCAGACTCTCTTCAGACGTCTAATAGAAGCAGTGATTCGTTTTCACGCTTGTGACACGGGTCTGTGTGTTAATAAACCGGCGGATTTGTAGTTTGGGTGCATGAAGGGGTTTTTATAGTGTCTTTTTTGGCTTTTTTTATTATGAAAACAAACACTTATGCAGCAAAAAATGCGCATGAAAAGACAAAATGAGTAAAAAAGACTTATATTAAGTAAAATTATCTGCCGATGTGGTGAGAAAAGGTTACTTGGTAAGACGCTTGAATCAAGATCTATTTTCTCGAAACAAGCTAATTAATCTTTCACTCTTAATTCTAAGATAGTTAATTTATCTTATATGAAATAAAAATTAAGATTTATTGTGTCATTTCACGACTTTTTGGCTTGTCAAGAATTTATTTTTTGCCATTTGGCTTTTTGACTTTTGTCTTATGGTATTTTTTTTTCAATTTCTAAAATAGCATTTTAATCAGATGCAGCCAGTTAAACAAGTCTTTAAAAATCAATTCATTTTAAACAAACATTTTATTTACTACATGTAGTTACATTTTTTTCTGATTCAGCTTTATCCAATATTTACTGCTAAACTATTTTTTTTAGGGTAAAATATAATGAATATAGGGTAAATTGAAAAAAAAAAAAAAAAAACTTTGTGTGCACTGTGATTGGTTGGCGGCCAATTTAGGGCATGTCCCATCTTCTGGCTCCATGTGACCCAGAAACAGAACAAGTAGCTGAAAGGACAAATGTATTTCCGGTTTTATAGCTGATCAATTAAAAATTAACCCCTTCTGTCCAGCCGAAACGCAGCAGAAATATCAAATGCATCCGTTTCACAGCGGTAGAATTACGATTCTGTTAACTGCTTCCGGTCGGTCCATTAAAAAGATTCGATTTCCCAAGTCTGAAGTGTCACCGTCTCTATTCCAGATCTGGACAAGCCGGTGCTGACGGTTCATCAGACGGTGGGTGACGTGCGAGGAAACTACTACCAGGAGAAGACGGTCTTCCTGCGCTGTACGGTCAACTCCAACCCTCCGGCTCGCTTCATCTGGAAACGCGGCAGCAGAGTCATCGGGCAGACCACAGACGCCGGCGTCGACATCTACGAGCCGCTGTACACACAGGTGAAGCACAGTTATGATCACAATAGAAAGTTAGTCTAGGCAAAGTGTGAAAACAGTCATTCTGTAGAATGTCCGATACGAGGGCTGGCAAAGTATGAAATGTGTTAGATTTCTCACATTGCCTAGCTTGACGAGACATCAGACGTAGAATAACATTATTTTTTCTGGAATATTTTGGAATAATCATATCGTGTGCCGCACCAGAGTCTCTTGTTTTTCCGTTTTTCCAGATTTTGCTAATACAAAAGAATTGTAAGTCACCCTTTCAATAGAATATTCAATTTGTTTTTATTCTTTTTCATCTTTTGAATGATATTTAATTGTTGCTTTTATATTGCATTATTCAAGTTGTATGTTTATTCTTGTTATTATAGTCCACTATGAAAATAAATTGCAAGTCATCTTTCTCAATGATTTTTGTAGTAGGCTACATATCCTTGTAAAAATGATTAATTAAGTGAATTAAGTCGTTCCTCCCAATAGATAACAAACTAAACTTGCACTAGAAAGACCTGCAGTTTGTTGTTTTAATGTTTTACCACATTCCGATTCGTACATTTTACACTTTGCCTTAAAACACCAGGCATTCTATATAATTAAATAGATGTCACACTTGCCTATAGAAGTCCATTCTGATTGGACAAGCTACCCATTCTGACCCCATTTTAAAATATTTTGCATTAAAGTGAATCCGTAAACGAATCCTATTACTTTAACCTACTATCGTTAAACCCACACAGTCTATCATTTTTCATACTTTACTTTCTTCCTACGTTATAAATAGTTTTTTTCTTCTTATTTACCTTTTCTCACCCCCTCTTCTTTTCAAAGTGTGTGTATTTATGGTTTGTGCGTAACCAGTCCACGGAAAGCGATTCATGTCAACGTAAAACAGCAGATTTTGCAGACTTTTAAAGTGCGGATTGGTTTTGAGCGAGCTGGTGAATCACGGCGGGAGAGCAGTTAAATCTCGGATAAACGCTCTCAATAAATCAGCCCCACTGGTGATGTCATAATCGGAGCACTTTTTATTATTATTGAAGAGGCGTCCGGGTAAAGGTGGGGTGGACGGAGATGGATGGCTTTGCTCTTAATAACGTTGATCGTTCACTGTGCTGATGGACTCAATAAAACCAGTTTAAACTCTCTTCCGGTTCGGCATTTTCTAAAATTACCTCCCGCTTTTCAGGGTTTGTTTTAATTATTTGCATTGCTTTTTAATATAGTTGAACTGTGTGTGTGTGTGTGTGTGTGTGTGTGTTGTCAGGGGGAGACGAAGGTGCTGAAACTGAAGAACCTGCGTCCACAGGATTTTGCGGATTACACCTGTCAGGTGTCCGTACGGAATGTGTGCGATATTCCGGACAAATCCGTGACCTTTCAGCTCACCAACGCCACCAGTGAGTTCATCTTCTCGGTTTTCCCTCTCATGTCTTTAGATAGTGTTAATCTAGAGTTTATATACTCGTATTATTTGTATTTAAATATTGCGCCGTTTCATTACGTTGAGTTTATTAGAAAATATTCTTTCACAAGTAATGTATATTAAAATTAAGCTTTCTTTAAAAAAAACTCTGGCTGTGAGCAGTGAGAAAGCTGACAATGGCTAGGAAGCAAAGCTCTCACAAAATTCTCGACAAGCTAAAAAGTCTTGAAATTAGACAATAAAGCTTATTATTTTCTCTTACAAGATAAATTAACTATTTTAAGATTAAGAGTGAGAGATGACTTTGCTTATTTCAAGAAAATAGGACTTTTTCTTGCTTAGAAAAAAAATGCCAATTTTGATTTTAACAGTCTCATTTCTCATTATGTTTCTAAATTTAAGAAACAAGCTACTTTTTATTTTAAAGCCTTTATATTTTAACTTTTTATTTTTTCATTTTGTTTTTTTTTTTCAAGTGGATTTTTTGCAGTGCAAAGACAGAGACGTAAGCTAATAAACCGGCGAGCTTCTTAAAAGACGTCTGCTATTTATTACATTTCTTTTTTTCGAACTCTCACTTTGTTATTATCTAATGAACTATTGGTGTCGTCCATAATGAGTCTGATTGTAGAAAGCGTCCGCCGTGGGCAAGTGAAAGTCAAAACAGCAACAATAATGAGACGTTTTTCTGAATTAATCATGGGGGAAAAAAATCATGCTTGTTTATGTTCAAATTAGCAGCATTTTAACTTGGAGAGAAAATATAAAAGAAGAGACTATCTTTATCTTGTTTACCAAGATTTGTGCTTCTTTTAGATGTTTCGGTAAGAGAAAGTGACAACGTAACCAAATAAATGATCGTCACATTTATTCTCTCTCTCTCTCTCTCTCTCTCTCACACACACACACACACACACACACACACACACACACACAAACACACACACACACACCCACACATTCTATTTTTTCACAAAATTTACCACACTTTCTTTATCATGATTTCTTTCTCTCATTTTCTCTATTTCTGACTCTCTCTCTCTCTCTCTCTCTCTCTCTCTCTCTCTCTCTCTCTCTCTCTCTCTCTCTCTCTCTCTCACACACACACACACACACACACACACACACAATCTATTTTTTTGCACTCTCATTTCTACTTCTGACTCACTTGCACCCCCCCCCCTCTCTCTCTCTCTCTCTCTCTCTCTCTATCTATCTATCTATCTATCTACCTGTCCATTTTTTTGGCCATTTGGTGAATTATGAAAATTGAATAAAAATTAGAAAAGCTAAAACTCTTTCAAAATAAAAAATGAAATCTGCTGTTTGCCAAATGAGCACAATTTCTCTTTGAAGACTAGAATTCACAAACTAAAGTGAGGTTCCAATCTGAACTTCAGTGAGACAAAAAAATAAAAAAAGAGAATCTCCAAATGTTTGTCAACAGCGTCCAAACTGTTCTCGTAAAGATGCACGATCTCAGACGTATTAAATCTAGGTTTAAAACGTCCTCAGCACTATTGACCTGTAAATCACCGTCTTCAGATCCTGGCACAGACGCTCTCCTTCACGTTACCCTCCAAACTTTCCCAACTACTCCATACTTCCACCTCGGCTTGCGTTCATCTCAGCTCAGAGGAGAGAAAATGAATCAACAGAAGAATAAATCAGAGTTTTCTTCGTTCAGTGCTGG
>MU204446.1:1422014-1444514 GCA_017309775.1 Paedocypris sp. Pulau Singkep
GTGTGTGTGTGTGTGTGTGTGTGTGTGTGTGTGAGAGAGAGAGAGAGAGAGAGAGAGAGAGAGAGAGAGAGAGAGAGAGAGAGAGAGAGAGAGAGAGAGAGAGAGAGAGAGAGAGAGAGAGAAACTGTGTGATTGAGTCACAGAGACCAAGGGGAAAAAAAACGAGAAAGTGTTGAGACTGAAAGAAAGAAAGAAAGAATAAGAGACTGTAAAAGAAAAAAGAGTGACAGAGTAATTGAGTACAAAACAGATCAGAGAGATAAAAGTGAACTATAGAGCCTGTGAGAGAGGAACGTTTAAAAGGCAGAGTGGCAAAGACGGAGATAGAGGGTAGAGAGAGAGAGAAAGAGGGAGAGCAGTAAGAAGAGAGCAAGTCACTATTAGGATTAGAGTGTAAGAGGTAAAGTTGGAGTCACTAAAGAGAGGGGTGGTGTAAAGAGAAGGGATAGAGAGAGAGAGAGAGAGAGAGAGAGAGAGAGAGAGAGAGAGAGAGAGAGAGAGAGAGAGAGAGAGAGAGAGAGAGAGAGAGAGAGAAAGAGAGAGATGGAGAAGGAGATAACTAATTAGCAAGGGAGAGAGAGAGAGATAGGAAATGAAAGTTAGAGAGGAGATGGAAAGAAGTAGGGAAAGAGTGGGAAGCATGAGAGATGAGAGAGAGAGAGAGGGATGAAGTGAGAGAATAGAGAGTTAGAGAGTAGATGATGGAAAGAGGTAGGAAGTAGGAGAAAAGGGAGAGAAGATGGGAGAGAGTGGGAGCGATGGCAGGTGTGAAAGATGGAAGACAGGGACACGCAGTAGAGCGAGAGAGAGAGAGAGAGGCGAGTGGGAGTCACTAGAGGAACGATCACGGAGCGTTTGGACATCCTCCGTCTCTATTGCCTTGGGGACCAGGTTTGTGCAATTAAGCCCGACCAATTACTGGCAGCTAATGGCTGAAACAGGGCGAGACAGAGACACATTAACACGGGCAGCACACGCTCCAGCAGCTTCTATTAGACACGTCCCCAACAACAAGACAACGACCCCTTCAGCTCCAGCGCATGTTAAGTGGCCGCATTAACCCACGCAGTAATAATTAACATATCTGATGAGAGCGGCTCACCCCGTAATCTCAGCCAACGCCGCTTCTCCTCCAGCACATCGCCAAATACAAACAAGCGCGACGCTATTCATCAGTTCAGGCAAACATGTGCCGGATAATGTGTTACGTTCCCGAACAGCGTCGGCCTGTAGTAGCAGACGAGCCTCTTACATCCCAGTGGGTTAAGCTTATAGATTTACTTAATCACCCTACAGACTATTAGGAACCGTTATTAAAAGGGAGCGAGTTTGTCAATGTGGCCACTAGGGATCGTGTTGAAATTGTGCTCCGCATTAAACTGTTCTGTGAGGTTACACACACTTACCTGGAGCAGTGGGCAGCTATGAGTTGGGCAGCTATGAGGGTAGGTTTCTTTACCAAAGAACCAGACAATTTGGGACCAAAAAACCAGACCAGACCAGACCAAAAAACCAGACAATTTGGGATTCGAACCTTGGACACAAGTCCAATTGGGACCACTGGACCACAACTGCCCACATCTGTGTCTATTTATTTAAACCGCTCGGCACAAATCGAGGTTCAAAAGACATGCAGGATCTAAAATGACTGAGTCAAAGACCAAAAAAATATATGATACTCGGTATGATAAAAGCGACTGTTGAAATACTTCACATCAAACACAGTTCTTAAGATTCTTAAAAAGCGTTTGTTTGGTGGCGTCCATTGCTCCCTCACTCGGCCAGTAAACATGTGGACTTAATTTCCCACAATCCTGTCACGGGCGACAGGGTGACGGACCCACGTGCGTTCATGACGGACGAAGCGTTCACAAACGGTTAACAGAGTTTTAATTCCAGAATCGAGGTCAGGCAGGCAGAGGTCAGTACACAGAGAACGGGAGTAAGTAAGTAACAGGCAAAAGGCAGTCAAGGAAACATTCACAGGTCAAAATCAATGTCAAAATGGGACAAAAACGTTCTGCGAAAATCGTAAAATAAGGCTAGAGCAAAAATTGAAATCCTGGCAAGACAAGATGAAATAAAAAAAAAAAACGGGCAAGGCAAGATGTAAGATGAGTCTAATTACAAATAGACAACAGCTGGAGCAGAAGAAAACAGACAGAGCGCAATTGCTGATCTAAACCGGAAGTTTCAAAATAAAAGCGGAAGTTTCAAAATAAAAGCTAGAATCGGATATGTGCCAGAGTCCGTGAAACCCCGCTGACCGCCAACATCTCTCTTAACCATCCAAGATCAAATCAGAGAAAATATAGATAAAAGTTGAGGTTAGGTTTATTCATCCCACAGGAGGAACATTTCATGTACAGATTGAGAAAGCATGTGAGAGAAGATGGAGTAAAACGAACAATTCCAGTCAAGGATTACACATTAGTCTTGAGTGACTGTGGAATGTGTAAAAAAACCTTCAATAAATTAGCAGTAAAACGGCAAAATTCTATTATTGCAACTAAAACGTAAAATGTAACCGTCAATAATAGACTTTTACATAATTGTAGAGTTGATGAGTACCACTTCAATTGTCAAGGAAAATGAAGGAAAGTGGTTCGATACGTTCAGAACCAAACTCTGAAGTTGTGTTTTTAACAAACGAGTAAAAACGAAGAGCAAAAAATATGATATCCAAAACTATACATACGAATTTGGAAAAGCAATGAACCTCACGTTTTTCACAAGATTTTACACAAAATTGGTGGGATGGCGGGTCACTTGGCTTCGATCATGTGACTTGTCCTTCCCTAAGGCTTATGGGAGTTGTATATTATGTATTATATTATGTGAGAACACGTCTGGATTAGAAGGTCCAGCTCTCTGACCATTAGGCCATAACCGTCTGTAGTGTATCTCCAAGTGTTCAAAAAATGAAATGAACTTAAATGAAAATAATAGAATTTGTTCATAATCAGCAGATTTGACAGAAAATGAAATGCATGTGTTAATCACAAACTTGGAATATGTTATTAATTTCATAATGTTTTAAGCTTTGAGCTTTTATTGTGTCATTGGATTTTTAATGCAGGTCAAATTCTCATCTCACATTACATGCTGAAAATCTTGAAAACGTGTTGTTATATTTGTTCACAAGTGTGATGAACATATTTTGAGGCTGTACAGAAACAATAACTCAGTCATTAGCAATTTAAAATTATTTAATTAAAAATAAAATGCGTAGAGGAACGTTTTCTAGCTGTTTTTTTTGTGGTTTGGGAGTTGATTAGCTCTTTCGTTCTTTCTTTCTTTCTTTTTTTTCTTCCTTTCTTTCTTTTTCTTCTCCCTTTTTTTTTTACATCTGTTCATTCTCACTACATTTCTCATTGGTTTTCTTCTGTTTGTTTCTCTATTCACTTTCTGCTACTCTTTCTTTCTCTCTTTTTTCTGTTTTCCTGTCTGTTCATCCAGTTGTTTATCCATCCATCCATTCACGTATCACTTTAATGGCCAATACTGTCTTTCTCTCACATGCGTGAGCATCAATGGATCAAAGAAGCAGAAATGAACGAGGAGGTTTTAGAGAGAAGATTCATCTGTTTATTGATCAATCTGTGTCTTCACACACCTGCCGTTCTTTACCTTCAGTGCAGCCGGCTGATTTAATGAGGATCAATGAGTGTGTGTGTGTGTGTGTGTGTGAGAGAGAGAGAGAGAGATTTGTTTATTTTTTAAGCTAGTTAATATAATTTTAATGGAATAAACGAATTGATCTAGAGCTCAAAATTGTCTACTTACTTTTTGGATGTAAATGTTCTTTCTTTCGTTACACATATTCGAACATAAAAAGCCAATAAAAGAAGCATCTGTAAAGCATAAAAATACCAAGCAAACTTTACCGAGCTGTGCTTCATTTTATGAGCGGAATCATACTCCATGGAATCTTCTTTTTTTTTTTTTTTTTGTATATTCAGAATAGCAGAGTAAAAACCACATTTTTCTGTATTGATATTTATGTTATTTTCTAACATAAATATTAATAAAATACATATGTAGAAAAAAGAATACATGTGGAGAATGATTCTTTAGAAATATTTCTGTTATTTTCTAACAGTCGATCTGTTGGAAGCAGCAAAATTGTTTTAAAATTTGAATCTATTCTATTCAGTTAAAGCAAATGGGACTCGAACCTACAATTTATCTGTTGCAAGCGTCAAATTAGATCCATAAAACTCGGTTCTAATTTTTTGGAACTTGGAAGAAATTTTTTTTACTGCAAAGTTTTACTGCAAATCTTGGAATCATTCTCCATGGATTATTTATTTACTGTATTTACTCGAGTAAGCCCCCCACTTTGAGCCCGAATTTTTTAGGAAAAATCCTCGACTTATAGTCGAGTAAATACGATATTTTTTTTTTTTTTTTGCATTTACAATATAACAAAGTAAAAACTAAATTGTCTTTAGAAATGTAACTTTAGAAACATTTATAATATATTAAAATTTGAAAAAAGAATATATTTGAAGAGTGATTTTATAAATATTTCTGTTATTTTCTTAACAGTCGTGTATTTTACTGCAAATCGACTCAAACGCCACGATTCTTCGAGCAGCTCGACGAGGCCCTAAAAAAAACCTGCATTGTGAATGAATTCGATTTTATGACTTATAGATGTATAAAACAGAGTGAATATCCACACAGCTCATTGCTATGCAGCGGTAGGAATTATTTAAGCGCACTAATTGAGACAGGCGTCGTTAAATCAGGCAGGATGGACGACTTTAATGATGTTATTGTGGTGTCTTACATTGCCGAGCGCTAATTACGTTTCATCTGTTGCTTGGCAGCACGAGTCTCGCGGCCTCGCTAATCGGCCCTGCTGTTGCTGCCGATTCATTCCGCCGCTTTCTATATGTTTGCCAGCGTGATTGATGACTTGATGGACGGACGTGAGACAATCTTCTGTGGAGTCTGGCATTAGGCCTTAAATCTTCAACGACTGTGGATGTCGAGCAGTGGAGTTCAGAACATCGATGAGGTGGATTTGTGAAAACGAAAATGCGTTTTGGTGAAAACTTTAACTCGCTTTCGAATGTTCACCCATTTAGACATTTTGACTAAAAAGGGAGTGAATTTGTCGATAAGGCCACTAGGGGTCTGTGCTCTGCTTTTAACCATTTGAACCAAATCAAGGGAAATATGGACCATTTGAAGCATTTGGACCATTTGAGGCCTTGAAAATGCTTGAATTTCAAATGAAGAGTTTGAAAATGCTTGAAATTCTACAGTAGACCGAAACAGAGAGAGAGATAGACAGATAAATACAGTGAGTGTGTGAATAAATCGGCTGTGATCACTATGATCCAGGTCTCATTAAAAGTGCAGAAAGTGGGAAGCATGAACACCTTTATTGTGGCAGTGTTCCCTGCTTTGTTACACTTTGTTAAACTCAAACACACTTTGCTAAATATGGAGGAGAATGGCAGATGTCTAATTTCTTAATTTAAATAAAGTTAGAAATCAAATTTTGCCTGTAATGTTAGTAAGGTCTACTAAAATGTTATGCCATTTTTTTTTACCACCAATTCCACAAAGCTTTTCTCCAAAATGGTAATGTTTCATTTTGATTGTGTTTAAGCAAAATTTTAAACATAAATATTACCACAACTATATGGTGCTGGAAAAACTTGACCTTGAAAAACTATATCTTTCAGAAAGTGTAGGAACCCTGAAATTAAACACGCGAAAAGGAGTGTTAATTTGGATTACTACTAATTCAAACTTTTGGAAAAAAAAAAACCACTACATATTTTAAAAGAATTGTTTAAAATGCAAAGCATCTTTTAAGGTGTGTTTAATACATACAATCTGTTTTTTTTTTTATTTATTCATTAAGTATTTAAATTACATTTAACTTTGTATTATTCATTTGTACACGATTAATGTACGATAAGGCATATTCCTCCGGATCTCTGGTTTCCTCCCATTCACAAGCGTGCCCCGCCTTCAAGCCCAGAGGTGCAGGGATTGGCTCCACCTCAATGGAGATAAAATAAAGATGTAAGCTTAAATTGTACAATTATACTTAACCCATTTTTGTTTTTAGCAAACACTTGATCAACAGCGACTATGTTTTACTGCCGGAAACATTCAGTGACTGAATCTGAACTAAGTTTTAAGTTTATCCGGCATTATAGCTTGACTATTTTAGGTTTAGCTACACAAAACGTGTGAATTGTCTGTCTAACGCATTAGCACATGGTTATTTTGTTATATTTTTTCACATATTACTAGACCTTTCACTGGAAAACATGCTTGTTGGGTGGAAATGGTTGTAAAAAGCAGTAAACTAATAATTTTTTATCAAAAACATGAGACTGGTGAAAAATAATTAAAAGCATATTTTCATATTTTATGTAAAAATAGCAAGCTACATTTGTGTAGTGTGTGTATAAATAATAAACACTCTCATCCATTCATCCATACCTACATTTTATGAACTGCTTTTACCATTTCTGGGTCACCGGGTGCTGATGCTAATCCCAGCATACCTGGGCCTGAATGCGGGACACACCCCCTGGATTAGTGTCTGGCCAATCACAGCGCAGGATACACATGTGCACTCTCACTCACACAATTGGACAATTGTCCAGAAAGCGGAGACCTGGAAGAAACCCACGCAAACACAAACTTGAGTTCTGACTTTAGTTCACGGTGTAAAACCGCTCGTTTAAATTCACGTTTCTTCACCTGTCGCAAAGCATTCTGGGATTGCGTTGGTTTGCGTTTGAGTCGGCCACTCTGAAGAGTCTCTCGGTTTAATTTAAAATCGTTATCCCGCTTCATTCCTCATCCCCTCATTATCACTCCGGCCTCTCGCAACGCTCGGGGAAAATGAAGCGATAAATTCTTTCCTTTCTTTGTTTGGGGCTCTGATCTGTCCGGTATTTGTAGCGAGAAGACCTGATGGAAGCGAGAGATCCGGCTTCGCTAAAACCATCAGAGCCACTTGATCAATGGCAGAGTTGTGAAGACTTTTAGACATGGAGTGAAAGAATAAACCACACACACACACACACACACACACACACACTTTTTCTTTTGTCTGCCCTCTCTCACTTTTATATTTGTCATCACTCTTTTCTTTTATCTTTCTTTCGGTGTCTCTTTTTCTCTCCAGATTAACAACACAATTTGTCTCTTTATTTGTCATTTTCTCTCGCTGTCACTCTTTGTTCTCCCTCCATTTGTTCATTCTTTTCTTACTGCTTCTCTCCGTCCTTTTATGTTTTTTCCCCTTTTCATATATCATTTAATCTGTTTTTGTTGTCTTTGTCATTTTTTATGTTTCTAGTGTTATTCATTCTTTTACTCTCACTCTTCCTCTCTCTTTTTGTTAATTAAGTTTTTTTTATTTATTTATTTATTTATTGACCATTGGCTAGGTTTTAGAAGATGGTTGATTTCCACTGATAAATCGAAATCTAAATACTAAATAATAATGCTGATGATGATAATAATAATAATAATAAAAAATTAATATGTAAAGTGAGTGATATTGTCAATATTGCGAACCATATTGCGAACCGAAATTGGTGCTCTGCTATTAATCCATCCAAGTGCAGTTGTTGTTGCTCTTCATTTTCTTTATTATTTTTTTATTGTATTATTTTCAGCAAGTTACTGTGACATCATTATTTCATAGGCCAAATAATTTTACAGTTTTAATATTTGAAAATGTATGTACATTTGTATAGGATATGATGGCTTTGAAAAATATGATTTTTTTTTAACAGTACTTTATTTATTTATTCGTTTATTTATTTATTTATTTATAGGATATGATGGCTTTGAAAAATATGATTTTTTTTAACAGTACTTTATTCAACCATTGTTTCATTGAGTCTATAATTAAAGCTTCGTATATTCACTGAATTAACTTAGAGAAATTGGAATTTTCTCTAAGTTAAATGGGCAAATTTCCAAACTTACAGTTTGGAAAATTGCCCATTATATATTATCACATTAGTTCTGTGATTGGTTGGTCGGATCCATCCTAGATTTTGATGTGTACTTCAAAAATGTTGTTTCGACGAATGATGACGCATGTGTTTGTAGCTCACGCTTCTGCCTTATTTAGAGAACCGCTACAAGATGAGTGTAAGATATAAGAATGAATTATTGTCTTTGTTTTTGTCTTTGTCTTGTCATAGTATTAGTGATAATCACAGCCATTTACTTAAACACCAACAACCGGACGATCAAATGAATAAAAAGCAACAATTCTCCTACATATTCACACGTGCGCTTTGAGCAGTTAAAAATGCTCAGAACTTGAACTTGAACTTGAATTTTTTGACAATTTAGGCAACAACATTGATAGATGACAAAAGTGTTTTGAATTGTGAAAGAATGTTTTGAAAATCTGTTGAAGAGAAACATTTTGAGAAGAAGTAGTGAACATGTCAAACAGGGAGTGATGTTAAAGAAAATACATTTAAAAATGCCTTAAACGTTTATTACTTAGTAAGTTTGAATCGCAGATAAAAAAAAGGTTAGTTTGACATTTTCATAGAGTGTGTGTGTGTGTGTGTGTGTGTGTGTGTGTGTGTGTGTGTGTTGTTTAATCAGATGGCTGAAGAGCTGGAACCTTGAAGCATGTAGACGCCTCGTGCTAGAAGTGATATTTTTGCTCGTATTCTATATCCAAAATATGACATTCTGCTTTCTTCCGTTGTCTAATTATATTGACTACAGGGTTCCTACGCGTGCTTGAGATCCTTGAAAAAGCTTGAATTTCAACAATGTGTTTTCAAGGCTTTGAAATAGCTTGAACTTTAAATGAAGTGCTTGATAATGCTTGAAAATTAAATGACATAGTTGATATCGCATCCGAATTTTGGCGAAGCATCCACACCCCCGCTACTTTAACTACTACAACTAAAAACTGTATTTCAATCATTAAAATGAAGACTGTTTGATTATAAGCTAATTATTATATTTCCTGATGTGATGTTTTTTTGAACTTGGAGAAAACTACAAAAAATGGTAACGTTACAGTTTGATTTAGGCACAGTTTTAAATAGTACCTTAACTGTATGGTGCTGGAAAAGTGTAGGACTATTAAAATATAAGATCGAAATAGGTCGTAATATAATGTTATACGATTTTATAAATCGAAATCCGGGTAATCTTTTATGAAGGTTTTTTTTTTTACTCTTTTTTTTATATAACACATTTTAAAAACCGGAACCATAAACACAAAATCTACGTAAAAGTATTGTACTAGCACATTTTTAACATTAAGTTTTATACTGCCGGTCTCAGGAATCAGCGAGAAACACGATTTTCATTGGTTTCATTTGTTGTTTTTGTTTGGACTTCTGGCACTAGCTTCATATGGAGGCAGCACTTACTCTGATTGGCTGGTGAGAATGTGATTGACAGCCGCTTGACTAGGAAGCCCAGTCCGGCCCCTTTATCAAATGTGGCCTGGCAATCAAAAAGTTTGCACACCCCTGGTCTAGAGTCACAATCTTTTGATGACTGGTGACAGCAGAACACAACCGAGCAAGACATCTGAATAAACAAGTGCGAGCTTGGGGATTTTTAAACGACCTTTAATCGTGACGTGTTGCGTTTAATCCCCAGCTCCTCCGGCTCTGAGGCTGTCGGTGAACGAGACGTACGTGGTGGACCCGGGTCAGGACGTCACGCTGTCGTGCGAAGTCGTCGCAGGATTCCCGATGCCCGCGGTGACCTGGTCTCGCTATCCCAGGTCTCTCCCTCAGCGCTCGCTGCTGAAAGGCGGGTCGCTCATGATCCGCTCGGTCACTCCCGAGGACGCAGGCGTCTACAACTGCACCGCCGTCAACAACGTGGGGAACCCGGCCCGGAGAACCGTCAACCTCATTGTGAGAAGTAAGACCGCAGATTCAATCACGAACGCCGCTGTGTTTTATTCACCAAGTCATAATCATGTAATAACTTGTCCATTTAGGATGATACATTTTTTATCACATACGAGTTTTTATCACATTTATCATATACGAGTTTTTATCACACAGTATATAATATTCAATGCATTGTATACATGAATACAATATAAACAATTATATAATTTAATTAAATATTATTTATTTATACATACATATTATATTACTTAAATCTCATTTAATCATATATTATATACAATTACTCCTAAAGACTGTATTTAGGCAAATATAAGCACGCGTTTTTTTTTTTTCAAGATTTTCACAACATTGAAGTGATACAAGGAAGGTTTGTTAAAAATAGTATTTTAGAGAGGAAATTACTGTAATTTAGCCAGAAAGAAAACAAGAAATTTAATCAGGAGGTGCTAATATTCGCATAAATACTGTATTTCCTGTTTCAATGACCAATATTACACACCTTTTTTTGAGAACAATATGCAAAGAAAATGTAAGCATTCATTGTATACAGTGTATATAATGCTAAAAATTAAGAAGTTCTGTTAAACGATAAAACAAATCTTGAAAAATTGCTTGTAAATTATTACGTTGCAGGTACACACATTTAATAATGAATGCAGTGATATTTTAAGGGTTTTGTAAGAAGTTGCTCATTTGTTAAAAAAAAATTGTAATGGCACTTTAGATAAACGTGTTAAAGTAAAGTAAAGGTCTATGCTGAATGTCTGAATAATTTGAATTTTAATGTTTTTAAAATTGAGGAAAAAAAAATATTCAAGCGTTATCATAAAACAAAACAAAAAGAACAGTTTGGCAGAAAAAAAAAAACCGGCCAAATCAGTCAAAAATTTCATGAAGACAAAAAGAAAACCAAAAAAGAAAAGCCACAACACACATGAGAGAATGATTTATTCGAAGCCCTCTGTATTCCGTGTATTTTTCAGCCGTATTTTGTTATTATTATTCAGCCTTTCGGATCCAATCTGAGGGAACATATTTCTCCGGCCGCTTGATTGACACCCTTCTCCATGACTTCTGACTTCCCTATCGGCGTGTAAAAGCGGGAAGCCAGAACTCTTCTCCATACGTGTGTCCGTGGCTGCGCGAGCCAGAGTCAGCGGCTGAACTGTAATTAGCTCTTGGCAGGATGTGCTCACGTTAAACTCTCAAATGGAGATCGCCTGTCGTTCATCAGCCTCTCCCCGAGCTATTCTTAGCCTCTTTAATCATTTTTATTTACTTCAATTAATTCGAGAGGAATGAAGCTAATTAGCATGAGAGCATGCGCAGGGTGCGTGCGGAATCCGTCTCTGTTGACGGTAATGAGCCGGTTTGGTGTCAAACGCACACGCCGCGCTCCATCGTAGCCAATCATCCAGGTAGAGACGCCGTCTGTCGAAACGCGGGACGGGAAACATATGGCGGCAAAGTTTGGCGCATTCACCCGCAGGGTCGTTTTTCACGCTGTCAGAGTGTAAACACGCTTATTTGCTGTTGTGTTTGCGAATTTACGTTCTATACGCGCAAATCAGGCGTCGCTAGCTTGAGGAGACGAGCAGACGTCGCGTAGCGGATTGGTTGGAACGGACTTGATTGGCTGAATGAAGTCATGTGGAGTACTTGATAAAAAAAATATCAAGGCTGAGAATTCAAACTGAAGTTTATTTATTACTTCTAAATTAGTCATTTAATTAGTAGTAACATTTGGGTACAATCATGAAAATACTATTTTTCTAGCCAAGAATTGTTCTGAATGGCCACAGCTCCCCGCGACCCAGAGATCAAACACAAACAATCGAGTAGCTTTGATCGAGTTGTCTGCTTGATTCGAAGAAAAATAAATATACTAATTTTGAAAATGTTGCCTTAATCTTCAGGATCAAATTTTGATACAACCTCATCTTTAGTTATTTAATAGGTATACATTTCCAAAACAAATTTTTTTATTGTTTATTTAATCAAAAGTGTAGCAATAATGTATCAGTTTTAAGTAAAATGTAAAACATTTAATTTAAGCAAAATGTGTGTCCCACCTTCAGGCCCAAAGATGCTGTGATTGGCTCAGCTCCCCGTGACCCAGAAATGGAAAAGTGGTTTTGACAATTTGACAAACTACACTTACTGTAGATAGAATTTAAATCCAGAGGTGTAAAGTACTTGAGTAAACTTTTGGAATTTTTGTAAATTTTCTAGATATGTATACATGTGTGAAAACATTGTTTAGACATTGAAACACTGAGCATGATATTTGTACTTGTATTAGTACTTAATTAGTATAATTGCGTCAATTTATTATGACTGTGTGAATTTAATTTTGATACTCAATACAACTACAAAGTTGCCAAAAACTATGATTTACAATATTTACAAAATGTCCAAAAATTCCTAATGTTTACTCAAGTACTTTACACCTCTGTTTAAATATAATACATGTAACACAATGCATTTTAGACTGAGCAACATCATAAAAGTGTTTAATGATTAACAAAAAAAGAATACACATTATTACTTGTTTACATATTTTCAGTTAATATCACTAATTATTTTAGTTAATTAGTGCTTACTAGAGCCGTCAGTGTACTTGCATTCTCAGTGGTTTATTATTATACTCAGTCGACACAATAAAGTTATTCATTTTATTTAGTTAATTACTAATTAATTACACATTTTGATCCGAATACAAGCCGCGCTATTATTTCAAATCAGCGTCAGTTCGTTTCCAAAGACTCAAAGCCTAAAACTCCTGCTGCTCCGGTGCTGATGTCTCTTACATCCACATGCAAATCCACTTTAATTAGACCCTACGCTTTTAATTAACAGTCGCCGGCTAACGACGCACCAAACCCGCGGGCGACTCTCTCATCATCAGGTCGTCTCTTCTCTCCATCAGCCATGAAAAACATAACGTTCCAGATCACGCCGGACTCCAACAAAGACAGCGAGAGCATCCAGATGGGACGAGACCTCAAGCTCTCCTGCCACGTGGACGCCAACCCTCAGGACAAGGTGAACTACACGTGGTACAAGAACGCCGCCCTCATCTACCCCACCGACAGCCTCATCGTGCTGCGCAGCGACCCCGACATGCCGCCCGGAACCAGCAGCCTGGAAATCGTGGACATGAAGTTCAGAGATCAAGCCACCTACAGCTGCGTTGCCAACTTCCCCGGGAGCAGCGTTCCCGAGCTGCGTGTGGACGTGAACATCACGCAGAGCAGCGGTGAGACCACGCCGGCCATGCTAATCGCGCTAATTCTGAAAATCGGAATGGTCTGGCTTTTAATTGTTGCTTGACTTTAATAACATCGTCAATGCGGTTAGTGGGATGCGGCTAGTTTGATGGGGCTAGTGGAAAGCGTTTAGTAGGATAAGGCTAGTGGGACTAGGTTAATGGGATGCGGCTAATTGGATGCGGCTAATTGTATATGGCTAGTGGGATGCGGCTAGTGGGATGCGGTTAGTGACATGCTTCTTGTTGGATGTGGCTAGTGGGATGCGACTAGTTGGATGTGGCTAGTGAGATTCTGCTAGTGGGATGCGGCTCGTGGGATGCGGCTAGTTGGATGCGGCTGGTTGGATGCGGCTAGTGGGATGTTGGATGCGGCTAGTGAGATGCTGCTAGTTAGATGCGGCTAGTGGGATGCGGCTAGTTGGATGCAGGTGGTTGGATGTGGCTAGTTGGATGCGGCTAGTTGGATGCGGCTAGTAAGATGCGGCTAGTGGGATGTTGGATGCGGCTAGTGAGATGCTGCTAGTTGAATGTGGCTGGTGAAATGCGGCTAGTTGGATGGAGCAAGTGGAGTGCGTTTAGTGGGATTCGGCTAGTGGAATG
The DNA here is from genome assembly GCA_017309775.1 of Paedocypris sp. Pulau Singkep. NCBI lineage: Eukaryota > Metazoa > Chordata > Actinopteri > Cypriniformes > Paedocypris > Paedocypris sp. Pulau Singkep. The sequence goes on from MU204446.1 coordinate 1,435,788, forward strand.
CGGCTAGTGGAAGTAGGCTAATGCGATGCGGCTAATTGGATGCGGCTAGTGGGATGCGGCTAGTGAGACTTTTTTGAAAACGGCTTTTATTTGCTTAACAAGGCCTCAAAAGATCCCGCTATGCCGGATTATGGTTCATTACCATGCCATAATTTCTCTTCCTGTTGGGTTTTCAACTCGGAAAAGGGATCGTTTTTCTTTGGCCTTTGACGAATAATCAAGCCTCGCGATTCTTTTTCAAGCCAGACTTCGGTTTCAATCACTCGGCTTTGGGTATTTAAACTACACAGTGCCTAAATAACCTTCAGATGTCAGATAGCATTATCAAACGTTTTTAATATTCCGCTTCGATGAAAAAATGTGACACTCAAAAGGCTCTTATGAAAGATAAATCTCTCGCCATCATCAAAACTCTGCGGCTATTGACGGGTTGTTGCGGGGTTTTCTCACATAAAGAGATGTTTTGCTACCACATGATGTTATTAAGAGGTTTTGAAGCAATCAAAGAGATTAAATGGGTCCGCAGACCCCGTGGGAAAACGGTGATAGTACTGCGAATAGTCGTTGGGTGGGGTAGGAAGCCACGGGATTCTGGGAAAGTCAGACGCCCGTGTGCATCTCGGGAGTCTCTGATCTGCGCTCTCTCATCTCAGCAAGACGGGTTCCGCTTCTCTATTGTTCTAGAAGTCTCGACCTTCTCTGGAGCGTTGCGCTGCGTTTCTGACCTCAGCGCCTACCGCGATCAGTCGCGCTCGGTTTCGTTTTTGTGATCTGGTTTGTTTGAAGTCTTGGTTTTCCAGTCATTTTTCTTCCTCTGCTGCTGATACTCAAATTTAAATCAATCATTCCATCACCGTGGCTGAGAATAATGTGCCCTGTTGACCTGAATGTACAAAAATTTCAGCAAAAAATATTAACAGCCAAATGAAATCATATGCCCTTCAGCTTTTTTACATTACGACCAATGTCATAATTTTGACCAGAGTAGAATGCGACTAGTGGGATGCGGCTAGTTGAATGCGGCTAGATGGAAGTGGCTAGATGGATGTGGCTAGTTGGATGTGGCTAGTTGGATGCGACTAGTGGGATGCGGCTAGATGGAAGTGGCTAGATGGATGTGGCTAGTTGGATGCAACTAGTGGGATGCGGCTAGATGGATGTGGCTACTGAGATGTGGCAAGTGGGATGCGGCTAATTGGATACGGCTAGTGGGATTCAACTAATTGTATGCGGCTAGTTGGATGTGGCTAGTGGGATGCGGATAGTGAGATGCGGCTAGTTGGATGCGGCCAGTTTGGGACCTTGTTGAGCCTGCTGTACCTATTTTTTATGTTTATGAATGCAAGTTTAATTGTTAAATAGTGACAATTTAGGCCATTTATTGGACAGTTGTTTCCATTACTTCGGACAATGGCCACACATTGGCTGGGTAATATGAGAACAAACTAATCTCTATGCAGTTTTCTATTTTTCAGTAATATTTTTTCACATTTAATATCAGATATTTTGGCAAAGTTGTTTCCTTTACATTAGCCTTTTCCACTAAGTGACCAGCCAATTTGGGAACGAACTGAACTTTTTTAATAATATGTTTTCGCTTTTAATAACTATCGTTATTGAATAAAATTTAGCTTGGTCCCTCATTAGTAGTCTGTAATGTCTAATATTAAACAATGAATATTTATATTCCTAACCAAGTGAAGTGAAGTGAATCACAAACCCGGAGCAGTGGGCAGCCTTTAGCTGTGGTATCGGGGTATTGTGGGGGTCGGTGTCTCGCTCAAGGAAACTCAGAGAGGGATTCAAACCTGCAACCTTATAAAGAAAGACAATATTTTAGGCAAATATTTAGACAATAAGGTATAAAGAAAGTCAAAGCATCCACCTAGTGGCCAAATATCTGTCCCTCTAAACTAACTGCAGACTCTTCTACTGTGTATTCATTTGCAGTGGTTCCTCCTGTTTTAAGCGTGCCACCCGGAGGAGCGGTGGTGAACGCCAGCGAGGGTGGCACGGCTGATCTTGTGTGTTTGGTCGATGGTAAGCCCCGCCCTCCAGTGCTGTGGTCTCGTGCCAACAAGGACTTACCGATGCCGACGGGTGACTGGGTGGTGGAAACCCGCGACGGACGCTTGCGCCTTGCCAACGTGACCCGGGACATGATGGGAGCGTACCGATGCCAAACGGCCCCTTATAACGGCCTGAACATCAAGCGCAGACTGGCGCAGGTGCAGCTCAATGTCGAATGTAAGTTTTTTGTGTAGTGAAGGTTGTTCATCACATCAACACTTTACCAGCTGCTCTGCTGGAACCCGCGTGCCACGCTCTGCCCGAAAGAGCCACAATAATTGGGAATCGTTATTTGCGCTACAATAAGTTTCGTTCCTAAGGAATCGAATTTTAAAGTTTTGCTTTATCACGTCGTCTCAACTATGATGTTTTGCACAAGTTGTCCCAATTGACCACTTTTATGTTAAATGATGTCAATCTTGACTCTAATTTACTGGCAGGTTCTAATTTATCTACAAAGGTCCCCACAAGTGACTATATGGCCTCACTATTTTCACGCAGAGTTGACACAGACAGTGCCCAATATTCTACTAAAGTAAAAGTAGCGTTACTAATACTGATAAAACTACTTTTGAGTATACAAGTAAAAGTAATGCGAGGAAAAAAGTATCATTATAGAACTATATTGTTCTATTAAATTGTTGTAATTACATGGAAATTTATTACAAAGCAATCGACGTGGCCTCAAGACACTAAATCAAACAGGAGGTTGATAAATCTGTAAAAACTTGTAACAAAATAGATTATTTTCAAATACGTACGTTATGAAATAATGACCTAAATATGAACTCTTATGTTTGAAAATCTAGCTTCAACGTTACATTATCTCATTTATGTCTAGTATAAGATAAATAATATCTCTCAAAGTCTCACAAAGATACTTGTCCGCGGGCAAACCAATAGGGTGTCGGAATGATACGCGTTTATACGTCTCATCCAACCACAATCATTACCGGCGTGATTTGTCTGGATGTTTTTTTTATCGATTCAACACAAAAATAAAACTAACCGGTAACGCGGCTGGTTTTGAAGAAGTAACTAATAGAAAGTACCGATATTTGCTTGAAAAAATAAGTAGAAGTAGAAAGTAAGCGGAAAAATAAATACTCTAGAAAAACAAAAGTAAGCCAAATTTCTACTTTAGTTAGGTAGTTAAGTAGTATTTAGTTAAGTAGTATTACTTTGTTACTTGCCACCTCTGGACACAGATGACAGCAGTGTTTGCAACACAAGGTTTTATTCATTAACTCCGAAGATCCAGAAGAAAGAGAAGATTTTCGAAAACACATGAGTCACATGGGCGTGGCTTCTCTCACAACTCATGACTAGGCCAAGATTTATCCCTGTGATTAGCCTCACCTGTTGCGGAGGATAACGATCTGCCGGTGCCTCACGCTTCCTTCCTCGACCTCCAGGAGGAGCTGAGGAGCAGGATTGTAACAACTATAGTAATAAAACTAATTATGTACGGCCCTCTTTGTATTAAATGCCTACACACACACACACACACACACACTTTTACCTGGTGTCGGAACCATCTCCGCCAAGATTACAATTCAATTTCACTCGCGCTGAACATCCTAATGTGATTTTCATCTTGATTGTGAAGTGATAGCGCGGATGGATTGAGTCTCCGAGCGAACGAGCCAAATCAAAAAAAAAAGTAAAAGTGACACGATTTTTCCATTAAGACGTAATGGGCCATTATCGATGATTTTGATCCTGCTATTTTTGGATTTGTGTCTTTTTTTTAAGGGGGTGGGGGGGGGGGTGGCGAGAGCATTAATGCGTTTGTAGTTTTCATAATGCATTATGATGCCGGCGTTGAGAGCGTTTAGTAAGTGGCGAAGTAAAGAGCCTTGAATTCATTAGCGGCGTAGCGGCGCACAAAAGACAGACGAGCGAACCCTGAACCACTCAACACACATCAGCCATTAGCCCAGCAAAGCACTCTGCGCCCATAATGGAGCCCGTGTTTATTGTGTGTCTTTAACACGCGTGATTGCCGGATTTGAGCGCCGCTGGTCCTGTATCTGTCTGAAAAGCCGGGTTTTTTTTTGGAAGGATGGAGCACGTCTGGCTCTGAGAGGAGGAGACGTCACACACGAGCCAGGAACTGTAATGTGTTTCTGCATTATCTTCACCACATTTGTTTAAAACAATGCGTTGCTGTAAACTTTATTTAACGCTTACTTGAATTTGAATTTGAGAATTCTATTTTGCTGTTTATTTTATGTGCTTCCCTCGCTCCCATCCCTCGCTCTCTCTCTCCCTCTCTCTCTCTCTCTCTCTCTCTCTCTCTCTCCCTCTCTCTCCCTCGCTCCCTCCCTCTCTCTTTTTTTTCTCTCTCTCTCTTTCTCTCTTTTACTCTTTCTCTCTCTCTCTCTCGCTCTCCCGCTTTCTCACACACTCTCTCTTCCTCTCTCTTTTCTTCTCTCTCTCTTTTCCTCTCTCTCTCTCTCTCTTTCTCACACACATACACTCTCTCTCTCTCTCTCTCTCTCTTTCTTTTCCTCTCTTTTCTTCTCTCTCTCTCTCTGTCTCTCTTTTCCTCTCGCTCTCCCTCTCTCTTTCTCACACACACGCACACGCGCACAAACACACACACACACACACGTACACACGCACACACTCTCTCTCTCTCCCAACTACCCCACCTCTCTCGTCATTTTCCCTTTCTATTTATTTCTTTATCTATCTTCGTTTCTTTTATCTAGTCCTTCTACTTTCATTGTTTGTCTGTTTGTATCTTTCTATAGGTCATTCTGCCTGTCTATCTATTTCTGCCCCTCTGTTTTTCTCCTATTCTGCTCTTCCTCTTGCATTTTTTCTCTTCCTCACTCTAACTTCCCCAACTCTCCTTCTTCTCTTTCTCCATCTATCTAACTGTCTGTCTGTCCATTCATTCATCCATCTATCTAGCTGTCTTTCTATCTATCGGTCTGTCTGTCTGTCTGTCTATCTATCTATTGATCTATCTATTCATCTCGCTGTCTGCCTGTATTTCCATCTCTTTCTGCCTTTACATCTTTAATGATGGAGTTAATTTTGTCTGTTCATTAAGTAAGTAAGTAGCAGGTATATTAAATAAACATACAGTCCTATACAATCATCAATACAGTCCAAGCACGTGTGTGTGTTTGATGTGAAGAGAGTGTGACTCGCTAATCAATGATAATAAACCACAGCATCGCATCATGTGATTCATGCGCTTAAACTGCGGTTGTGTTGGAGCGGGAGATCTGTTTAAACACGCCAGTGTCGTGAACAAATGGAAGCGCTCGCACTGGGATTCATGGTGGGAGAGATCCCAGAATGCAGTTCAGCTCAGTGAGGGATGGCTTCATTAGGGCTGGAGGTGAGACAGGCACCGCTGGAGCAGTGGAGTAGCAGGACGGATGGGGCGGTGATTTATGAGTCAGGTGCTTCTGTCTGTCTCTCCACACGCTGTCTCACTGTCATTACTGTCTGTCTGCTATTACTGTCTCACTGTCATTACTGTCTGTCTGCTATTACTGTCTCACTGTCATTACTGTCTGTCTCTCCACACGCTGTCTCACTGCCATTACTGTCTGTCTCTCCACACGCTGTCTCACTGCCATTACTGTCTATCTGCTATTACTGTCTCACTGTCATTACTGTCTGTCTGCTATTACTGTCTCACTGCCATTACTGTCTGTCTGCTATTACTGTCTCACTGCCATTACTGTCTGTCTGCTATTACTGTCTCACTGTCATTACTGTCTGTCTCTCCACACGCTGTCTCACTCCCATTACTGTCTGTCTGTGCTGGGAGACGCAACGCTGTGTTTAGCCTCTGGCAGAGCAAGTGTTGTGAGGTGAACCCCCCCCCCCCCCCCCCACTCTCTTTCTCTCTCTCTTTCTCTCTCTCGCTCTCTCTCTCTCACTCTCTCTCTCTCGCTCTCTTTTCTCTGTCTATCACTCTCTCTCTATCACTCTCTCGCTCTCTCTCTCGCCCCCTCCTCTCTTCCCTCTTTCTGTCTCTCTCGCTCGCTCTCACTTTATCTCTCTCACTCTTTCTCTCTCTCTCTCTCACGTATTCACTCTATCACTCTCCCTCTCTCTCTCTCTCTCTCTCTCTCTCTCTCTCTTTCTCTATCACTTTCTCTCATTCTCACTCTTTCTCACACTTATTCACTTACTTATCTCCCTTTCTTTCTCTCCCTCTCTCTCTCTCTCTTTGTCTCACTTATTCACTCTCTCTCTCTTTCTCAGTTTTTCTCACTCTTGTTCAGCCTCTTTCTCTCTTTTTGTTTCTCTTTCTTTCTGGTCAGTTTCACTTCTTGTCTCTCACACACATACTCTCTTTCCCGTCTTACCGTTTTTCTTTCTATTACTTTACTCTCTCCTTTTCTCCTGTCTTGTACCTGCTCACTCACTTCATTCTTCCTCTCTCTCTCTCTCTCTCTCTCTCTCTCTCTCTCTCTTGCCTCTCTTTTCTCCCCTAATGTGTTAACATTCTCCTCTTTCTACCTTGTCGCTGTGTACCTTACCTTTGTCTCCTTTTTTAGTTTTTTGCTGTTTTTTTCCCCCACTTTTTTCAATTTTTCATTCACTCAGTTTCTCTTTTGCTTTTCTTATTTCTCTCCTCTTACATTCTCTCTTCTTTCATTCCTTCCTTTCTGTGTCCTTTATGTTTGGTGTGTGTGTGTGTGTGTGTGTGAGACCCTCAGTGACTTTCAAAAAGTCGCATGTTACAGTAGATGTTCCCCAATTTCTCATTGTTTAATTTTAAAGTACAACCATCGTTAGCCAATGAAGTGTTTTGTTTCCTGTATTAATGCGAAGCTGAAACCGTTTGGGTTATTTGGGTTGAGCGGAGTTCATGAGGGTTAATTACACCCCGATGCTTTGTCACAGTTTCCGCACATTAGTGGTTACAGTAATGCGCTGTTGATGCGTGCCTGAGGTCCTGCCATGCTAATTTGCAGTTACATCAACTCATACATGCGGGTGTCTAACGAGACTCTCGCAGGCGGTAATTAGCCGCCCGCTCTTACACACCATATAGATTGATTCCGTGCAATTAGCTGAGACAATGCGGACCCCTCCTTATCGATTCAGCCGAACGCTTGTAATCTGTCAGGCCAACGCGGTCGGCATGCCCGATGCTTTCATGCTCTAAGTGCCTGTGGTTTATGTGAGGCTTTGTTTCCAGTAAAATTTTAAGAGTTGACAGATTAAACGCGGCTCTTTTCTTTTAAATTGATTTCCGTCCTGTTAGTTAAGAAAGGCAAATGTTGATGGAGAACCTGCCACGCGACAAGACGCCTTCATTCCGCTGAACACCGCGATGTTTCGCGTCTGTGTTGTTTCGTGTCGACGTTCGATTATTAAGCACGTTTCACTGTCAGTCTCTAAGGTGCTTTATATGAGCTATAAAATATTTACAGCGCACACACTGTCTGTGATAAATCAAAGCAAAATATCCGATGTTATAAATCTATGAAAACAAAACATTTCATTTTATGAATACGTGACAAATCAAATTACAAATTTGTGACCAGTCAAAACAAGTGTTTGACGTAATAAATATGTGACAAAACAGAACACTCACTACTTTGAGCATTTAACAAATCAAAGCAAAACAATCAATGTTACAAATCAGTGACAAATCAAAACAAACAGTCAGTGACAAATCAAAGCAAAACGTGCATAGTTGCAAATCAAATCAAAACATTCATTGTTACACGTATTTGATAAATAAAACAAAACACTCAATTTCACAAATCAGTGACAAATCAAACCAAAGCATGAATTGTTACAAATCAGTGACAAATCAAACCAAAACATGAATTGTTACAAATCAGTGATAAGTCAAAATAAAACAATGTTTCAATGTTACAAATTTGACCAATCAAATCAAAGCAAAACATTCCACATTTTAAACCAGTGACAAATCAAACATTGTTACAAATCTTTGATGAATTAAAACAAAACGCTCAATTTTACCAATCAGTGACACATCAAAATAAAACACTCAATGCTACAAATCAGTGACAAAACAAAACAACACATTTAATGTTACAAATCTGACAAATAAAAACAAAACGTGCAATATATTAAATGAGACAAATCAAAACATTCAATGCTACAAATCAATGACAAATCAAAGACACAAATGTGATTGGCTGACAATCCGAGATCCACTGCCCGTATGCCCACCATAACAACCCATGTGCACACACTCCTCTTCATAATGTCCAGGAATTTCAAGATTGTGTCAAGCGAGTAAGTCAAAGGTGACAGTGTCAAGGAAAAAAAAAAAAGATGTTTCTTCAGCCATAACAATGTGTTGACTAGATTGCTGTGACAAACGAATGATTGAGTAATGAAACTGTCGCGGGAATGATGTTTCGCGCTAATCGGGGGAATAAATGCTGGAATCTTCCCTCTCTCTCTAATCCAGACCCTCCGGTGGTGGACCCGGTGCTTCTCGACGTCCGCTCTCCAACCTTCCAGACGGTCAACCTCCGCTGTGTGGTCCTGAAGTCCAACCCCAACCGCATGGCCAGTGTGCGCTGGACTCGTAACGGGGTTCCCATCCGCACTCCCCCCCCGGACCCCCAGAGCGTCCCACAGCTGCGCTTCAAGCTGGACGCCACCAACAACGGCACGTACGAGTGCAAAGTGAGC
>MU204446.1:1447014-1453460 GCA_017309775.1 Paedocypris sp. Pulau Singkep
AATAGTGTTTGTTTGTGTGTGCATGCGATTGTTTAGGTTTTTGTGTGAATCATTCATGTGTGTATGTGTGCTCATGTGTCTAGCCGTGTGTGTGTGTGTGTGTGTATGTGTGTGAACAGTGGTTCTCCTGTGTCAATCTTGCATTTCTTTACACAATCTTAGATTTATAAAGGTGTATTTTAGTTGAAGAACTGAATTTTACGTGGTTAATCAGACAGAAGAATCTGCGGCGGTTAATGAAGTACAGTACAGTAACGTAAGAGTTTACAGTAACAGATTACATGATACTCCTCATAAGAAGAGAAACTGAGGGAAAAACCTCATTTTACAGCTTTATCAACAGACTCAATCCTCGAGCACTGGATATGTCCTCATTGTGTCCACCGAGCCAGATGGGATCTGCTGCGCTGGTGTAGAACTTTATTTCACTCTCGGCAGTAATAATTCACACTTTTTCTGCGGTCAGACCTTTGACCTCTGAGTCAGCAGCCTGAGATGCTCGGAATGTGTTTAGCGTCCTAGTTTACTTCAGTGCGGATGGAAAGACGGTGTAGGTTCCTCTGCAAAGTGCCCTCAGTGTCCTTCCCGTGTGTGTGTGTGTGTGTGTAAAGGTGGGACACCCACATCTACTTACACACTCATACAAAAACATTAAAACCCAACAGTGTGAGGAATAAATAACCATTAGTGTAACGAGTCAGTGCGTTTACGTGAAATGGAGAAATTAGTCGACGATTTAATATGCTAACAAGGCGATTAAAGGATTCTGAATTCATGTTTTACGGGAAGAACAGAACATTCTTACTTTATTAAAGCCGAGAATGAATGGTGTTAATGAATCCCAGTGTCGGTGAGTTTTCACCTTCTGTTTCTTCATGCTTTCGTTCCTGTACGTGACATGTACTATCTTTTGGTTTGGAAGTGTGAATGTGGAAGTTCTGTGAATGTTCGAATGAAGTGTAAATGTTTTCTTGTCCGAGGATCTAGATTATATGGAAATATTCTAGCTGTATTGAGTAGATGCTCTGTGAATGTTCTAGCTGTTTTTCTATAAGTAGACGATCTAAAATACACGTGGCTGCTCTAGCTCTTCCTTAGCGTGTAGATAATCTAGAGTTTCTGTGCATGTTCTAGCTGTTTGTTTGTGAAAAGAAGATCTTTTAATGCTCTAGCTATTCCTCTTTTAGTCGAAGCTCTAAGAATAGTCCAGTGTTCCTCTGTGAGTAAATGATTTGTTCTAGCTGTTCATTTTGTGTAGTAGATATGTAAATGTTACACTCTTCCTCCATGAGTAGAAGATCTAGAATATATGTGAATGTTCACCCAAGTATTTCTCTAAGGGTGGAAGATCTTTGAATGCCGAATGTCAATGACGGCTCAGTCGTTTCTTTATAGAAATGATCAACTTGGCTTGATTTTTCCCGTTATTTAAAAATGCATGAACTATTCAGCACGACTCCTTCCAACCCCTGTGTGGCTCAGTTTGAGTCTTAAAAATCTGGTCACCACACTCATACAAACCAAGACCACCTCGGGACCACCCCATCCGCACACCCTCGTGTTTGCTTTGTGACTCTTCAAATTTTTTATGATTATTTTCTGATTTCAACGTCCCAATCACCTATTCATAGAAACCTGGCCCAGAGGGGGGTGGCGGGAACGGAAGAGCAGCCATGAATTATGGAAGGAGGCAAGAATCAAAGCGAACTGGGATGAGGAGATTAGCCTCTTGTCTTTGTGCATGAATAGCTAATCTTTGCCTCTTTAAAACCTTACCTTAAGTAAGTGTCCACAGGGACAGATGAATTAAAAACATCACTGCATCAAGCACACTTGGAGAGAGAGAGAGAGAGAGAGAGAGAGAGAGAGAGAGAGAGAGAGAGAGAGAGAGAGATACAGAAAGAGGGAGAGTTGGATAGATAAGAGGGTGAAGAGGCGGAATGAAAAGGTGAGATTGATAGAGAAAGAAAGAGAGAGGGAGAGAGACACAGAAAGAGTGAGATAAGAGATTTCTTATGGGCAAGAAAGATGGGGGAATGAAAAGATGAGATTGAGTGAAACAGAAAAAGAAAGATATAAGCGAGACAGATGGATAGAGAGAGAGGGAGCTAGTGAAAAAGGACATTTTATGGGGAGAAACAGAAAGCAGATACAAAGTGCAACCGAAAGAGGGACAGGAAGAAAGATTGAGAGAGTAAAGTGGAAAAAAGAGCAGACGTAAGGAGGGAGGCCTTGAGAAAGTAGAGTGCGGAAGAGAGAAAAAGAGGGAAAGAGAAATGGATGGAGAGAAGGAAGATGGATAAAAAAGAGACACATGAATAGAGAAAGATGGAGTGAAATATGGCATTACTTGAGGGAATAGAATGAAAGACAGCAGAGAGATAGATAGAAAGAGAGAGAGAGAGAGAGAGAGAGAGAGAGAGAGAGATTGAACTATAGACTATAGATGAATGTCTCAATTAATATTTTTGACTACAGTAACTGATTTATGGTGTTTGCGTATCCAATAATCAGATTGGTGGCTTCACTTGTCTTGTCTGAGGTGGGACTGCTGTGCTGTGTCGTGCTAATGTTGATGAATGTCTTAAAGACGAGAACTGTAGACGAGTGGAGGAAGAGAGAAGAGGAGGTAATGAGCTGGAGCACTCACCATTGTTTCTGACCATAGAGATGTTCAATAGGGAGACTTCTCCTCACTGTTTCAGAAACTTTTCTCATTACTCCGCACTGAAAGCGGACGGGATAGAAATAGAAACAACTGTCTAGAAAACACTTTACGCTGAAAAGTGTATGATGGACTGTGATGAGTCAGCGTGTATGACCAATGGAACAGTGTTTTCTTGCAGTTGAATCTGTCTTCATTCCCTTCTGGGAATGAAGGGGATTCTGGGACATCAACTCCTCAAGCCCCAGAAATGGAAAACCTGTTCCGAAATATGGTATGGTGGATGTTTTAAAACAGCTTTTAGCTCCGCCTTTTTTTGTAACACATACCTGTATTGCTGCTGTAGAGCAGAAAGTACCTTCAGTATGAATGCGGATCCTGGGTAAAAAGAAAAAGTGAGACAGAGAGATACACATTGTTTATTGTAAATTCATTTGTGACTTGTTTTGAGGTTCTAAGCCACTTTTACATTTGTCTGAATGTTCTGAGAAAATGAATTTGTACTTGAAATATGTTCTGTGCCGTATGTTACACAGCCTCTTGAGATACGGACAGCTGTCTGTGCTCGAGTCTCTTCTCTCTGGTGACAGACCTCAGATCAGCTTGGAGAACTTGAGAAATGTGGGTGGGATGGGGGAAGGGTGGAGAGAGATGTAGATAGATAAAGGTGTGATCATGGAAAGGTAGGAGAGGGAAGGTGAAAGAGAGTGAGAAAGGGGTTTGGAGAGAAGTGTTGAGGCATAGTAGATGGAAAGAAGGGGTGGACAGGGAGAGATTAGGTGAGTGAGGAAAAGAGTGAGAGAGGGGGTAAAGAGGGAAGTAACATATTGACATAATGGTAGGATGGATGTGTTGAGACAAAAATGGTGAGAGAGTGTGAAAGATGGTAATGAAGAGGGGTTATTATAAGAAACTAAGGAGATAGAGAGATTGAAAAAGTGGAGTTGGAGAGAAAAATAGAAGAATACAAGGGATGGACAAGTGAAATTGGATGAGAGGGGGAGTAAAGAGAGAGGGGGTATAGAGGAAAAGGAAGAGAGAAAGAGACATAGAGGTAGGAGGAAGATGTTGAGGCAAAAATGAACAGAGTCTGAAAGATGAAAATGGAGAGTGGTCGGTATAAGGAAGAAGAAAGAGAGAGACTGAGAGAGTGGAGTTGGAGAGAAAGATAGACGGATAAGAGGGATGGACAAGAGAGATTACGTGAGAGGGGGAATTGAAAAAAGAGAGGGTGTATAGAGGAAAGGGAAGAGAAGAGAGAGAGACAGGTAGGAGGAAGAGAAATAGAGAGGAAGGTAGGTAGGAGGAAGGTAGGAGGAAGATGTTGAGGCAAAAATGATAGAGGAGAATGGAGAGGGGTCATTATAAGGAAAGAGTGAGATAAAGAATAGAGCAAACAGGGAAGGGAGTGAGAAAGTGGGAATGAATATTATAGGGAAGGTAGGAGAAAGAGAGAGATTGAGAGAGTGGAGTTGGAGAGAAAGATAGAGGGATAGAAGTGATGAACACTTGAGATTATGTGATAGGGGGAATAGAGAGAGATAGAGGGAGTATAGAGGAAAGGCAAGAGGAAGAGAGAGAGAGAGTCATAGAGGTAGGATGAAGGTGTTGAGGCAAAAATGAACAGTCTGAAAGATTGAATGGAGAGTGGTCGGTATAAAATAGGAAGGAGAAAGAAAGAGAAAGAGAGATAGAGGGAGTGGAGAGAAGGGGGTGGTCAGGGAGAGGTACAGTGGGAGAAAGAGATTTGAGAGAGGCAGGAGCGATGTAGAGGACGAGGTGGATGGTGGAGAAAGAGAGTGTGAGAAGGAGAGTGTGAAGGGGTCAGAGAGGCGGGTTGAGAATGAAACGGAGAGAGAGAAGAAAAGGAGGTGTAGAACGTTGTAGAGCGAGCGAAATACGGGGTAGACGGATAGGCTTGAAAGCGGGAGAGAACGAGTGAGAGAAATGATAGAGAGTAAACAGGGAAGGGAGAGAGCATTGTCAGAATGTGTGTGCTGAGAAAGGGAAGTAGAGAGAGAGAGAGGGAAGGAGAGAGGGAGGGAATGTATTCACAGGTCTTAATGACTGGTATCTGCAGGGGGATCCTACAGTCGATGGCACCTCACACACCAGTGATTTAACCAGAGGGTGAGATCGCACAGCGGAGTGTGAGGCAAAGAAATGCTCTCGTAGTGTGTGTGTGTGTGTGTGTGTGTGTGTGTGTGTGTGTGATGTAGATGAAAATAGATGCACAAAAAACTCCTGTTAACAGAGAAGAGCAGCCAAGCAGAGACAATTATCTAGGTTTTCAAGACCTGTGTGTGTGTGTGTGTGTGTGTGTGTGTGTGTGTGTGTGTGTGTGTGTGTGTGTGTGTGTGTGTGTTTTTAGGACTGTTAAGTGTCATGGTGAGATCCTTCATCCTCATGGGATATCAGTGTCAGAAGCATTAGCACGCACTTCTCTGTTCCGTCCTGGTGAATGGAGCCACACGGCCTCATCCTGGCACTTAATTAGAAACTGAGCAAATGTGTTTGACCTCCAGCATCTGGGCAGAAGATGACTTACACCATCCAGCTAGGAAAAGAACACAAAAGCGAGAGAGTTGAGGACGAGTAAAGCTCCACGTGCTGGTGTTTGTAGAGGACTTCACCTGCCGCTTGGGTCTTCATCCTGACCTGGAGATAATTCCTCACTGCTTTGTGCTGTGTAGCCGCGGAGCGAATGCAGTCTTCCCATAATTCCAGGTGGAAAAAGCCTGGACTGCCACTGTGCCAGCGGCCCTGTGATTAGCGCCGGCCCTCAGAGAGGCAGCGCTGACCTGGAACAGCTCTCTACACATTTGTTTCATCCTCTCAAATATGGCTGGTTGTGTGAGCTACGAAGCTTCCCATACGGCTCGAGCTGCTCTGTTTGTTGAGGAGTTCAGACACCCGACAGTGTGCCGGGCCAGGCAGTTTGAGGCCTAGACAATCCTAGCTAATCTTGATGTTGCAATCATCCATCGACATAAAAACTGGTGTCACAAAACATACACTTGCAGACAAACATTAAGACACTATTGTATATGTATATTTTTAAATACTTTTTCAATTTATTTTGTCCTCAACTGTACTGTATATCTTTGCTGTACGTGGTTTGCCAAGTATAACCTTCTTATCTTATGGTGTAAACTGCAGTAAACACACTTCAGAATAGAATCCTTTTTCAGGTACTTAAATGTCCTAGTTCATAAGACACTTACTTGATCTTCCTCATTCACCCTGTTTATTTTACGTTTATTTTATTTTTTTAAAACTTGACTGCCGCTCGACTCACATCAACTGTTCTAGTGCAGGTAGTAAGAGCACGTGACCGATAGGGTTTGGCAGAATTATGTAAATGTGGATTAAGATCGCGCAGGAAGTAGAATCGCTTTCTGCTTGCTCCAGCTTTTCCACAAGTTCAAGTTCAAGTTTATTTATATAGCTCTTTTCTTATTTCCAGACCAACGCAAAATCGCTGTGCGTAATTAGGGGGGAAAACATCTTTAAAGAAGAAAAATGTTTGTTCATCTGTGTTTAAAAGTCAGTTTTTTATTTTCATCTGTGTTTTTCAGTTTATTCAGACTATGTGCTAAGATCCTGAGGAGCAAGCTAGATTGCGACAGTGGCTAGGAAAACAAAACCTCTGGTGGGGAATTTCTATCCCATTTTTTACTCGCAAGCTTGCTAGAATTTTTACTTTATTATTTCACCATTTTATTTCAATGCCATGCGGTCTGCCCACAATGCCTTTGCCATCGACCAGTCGATTACGATC
>MU204446.1:1483453-1547505 GCA_017309775.1 Paedocypris sp. Pulau Singkep
AGAGAGAGAGAGAGAGAGAGAGAGAGAGCGAGAGAGAGAGAGAGAGATGCATCTGTCCAGTACAGTCATACCTCCTCATAATCACCAGATGATGTGTTAAAATATCGTTCTCATTACTGTAATCCAGGTAATACATAATTCATTTGATTTGATTCATCATCATCAAATGTAGATTAATCAAACTATATATGTATTTTCTGAGAAATTAAAACAGATTAATTCAGAGATATTAAAGTGGATGAAAGATTAATTCACAAAATAACTAATAAAATTCACTGGATTCCCACTGCATATATGCATAATTATATACACTAATTCATTCAAGAATTTTAACAATATTTAAAATCAACATATATTTTGTGTCCCTAATAATCTGTTACAATCTATTATGTTTGTCGTATATTTTTAGAATCAGCTAAAATCGTCCATGTGTGTGTGTGTGTGTGTGTGTGTGTGTGTGTTGCAATATGGAAAAGAAATGCATATTTGTAATTAAAAAAACATCATCAAAGTCTTAAATATGTAAGATGAATTTACTTTAGCAGCATTTGTTCACGGCTTACGTCTCGTTTACAGAAGATCTCTCGTGCTTTGCATCGCACAGCGTTGGTTAATCAAAGATCCGAGTTCTCATTAGGTTTCCAGGGGACAGTCATATTTGATAGATTAAAGCTCTGACCTTCTTTCTCTGAATATTAAAATATGTCAGACACCTTATTCTGACTGGGTGAAACCTGTCAAGAACCAGCTCGGCTCATACGTTACACCAGTGGCATGAGGCCGAATATGTGCTTCATTTTTTTTCTACGTGAACGTGCCAAAGTTTTTGTTGTGCGAAATACATTTTAAAAACAGAATAAAATGTAGTGGACTGGCATATCAAGTGTATTTATGCAGTGGTACCTCACCATACAAAATTAATTTGTGTCGGTAGCAGTTTTGTAAAGTGAAAATTTCGTAAAAAGGGACACGTTTTGCATATAAATCCACTTATCCGAGAGTTTGTAAATTTAGACTAAATGTTTTTATAATATGCTCAAATATCGAAGTAACTGTAATAATAAACATGTAATAACAAACATTACCACCATCTTGAATCACGCAATAATCTCGCGATAATGGTGACGTGGCCAGGTCAGTGCGAACCAGGATGTTAGCCGAGCGTCTGCGAGTTGTACTCTTGTGGACACAGAGAATACGCAAACAGAGCTGTCGACATCAAAGGATTAAAAAAAAACATTGAAAAGGAGCAAAAGCCAGCAAAACCAGAGCACGCAACCTCTCGCCGCTCTAGGTCTTAATTCCACTCCCTTTTAATTCCGTGCGATTCCGGAAGTAAGAACCCTGTAACCATGTTAATTCTGTAAAAGCGTTTTTCTTTTGTTTATTGTCGTTATTGTTTATTGATCTTAGCATGAAATAATTTCGTAAAGAGAGACTACATTTTTTTTTTTTTTTTGCAGTGCAAGAAGATGTAGGACCCATTTGCTGGTCAATACGACATGTGTTTTTATCTTGAAGTTTTTCCAGGTGCCATCTAAAAAATTGATTAGAATCGAATGGTGGCGTAAAGAATGCGTGAAATCCTATGCAATATAGACACAGCCCTGTTTTGTTTTTCATCCTCAAAATTCAGTATAGAATTCGCATTCTATACAATGCCTTGTTTTCCTAATTGCCGCTAATAGAAACATGAGAGACTGAGAAAGAGAGATAGTGAGAGAATTGTTTTCTTTTTTCAATCAGTGAATGTTATTATTAGTTATTGTTATGGATATGGATGTTATAATTAGTAATTAAAATGTTTTTGATAATGGTTAACTAAAAAGAAATAATAACAACATATTTTAACGATTCCAACATTTCCACTTTGTAAGATTAATAGTCTTATCTTAATATATTTCATTGCTAGTTGATGCTATATTTTAAAAAGTATTTATAAAAGGTATTTGACTTTTAAAAAGTTTCAATTAGATTTATTGGTAATTAAAAAGATGCATTCAGATTAAGATTAAATGAAATGTATATTCACTATGATTGTATTTTTAAAACTATTCAAGTAAAATAAATTTAAAAAAATGTGCAAAATATAGTTTTAAAGGCGCTTTTATTTTGATGTAAAAGCAGTTTAGCAGTTGATTTGTATGAATCTGTAATTCAGAATAAACGATGAGGAGGTGGTGATGAGGTGCGGATCAGGAAGGACTTTCCTCTGGCCGGTTGTGCTCGACTGCTTCCCGTGGGAGCTGAGGCGTGAGCCGCTCGTCTGAGATGAATGATGATTGGCTCGGACATCCCACCAGTTACAGCGTCCCCATAAATCACACCATGTCTGCGATTTGGCTGTAGGGCAGAAAGGAGAGAGAATGTGGGTTTAGAGATGGAGGTGACCTGTTGATGCTGGAACATCCCTATTAAAAGACATACGCTAAGTTTATTTCTAGCACATCCTGTGGCAACACCAAAATACCCGGTTTAAATCAGAATATATTTGCACACCGTTTTTCACATACGCCAGGCGGTTTTTCTGGATTACGAGTGCCAGTCAGTTTAAGATCAAGGTCAAGTTTATTTACATTGTGCTTTTCTTAGTCCCAGACCAAATATTAAAAAATATAAGTTTAAAAAAAAAAGAGTCTTTTAGAGTCTTTAAAAAAGGGGGGGGGGGACTTTCCATTGTCCAACTGTGTTCAAAACTAGGAAAAAAGAGTCAAAGAAAAAATAAATGTTTTTATTTTTTTAATTGTAACTGCACGCCATATTCTGTGTGTGACTAAATATGGATATTTTACATACTAAATCTAAATTAATCAGATTGAATTTGGGCCTTAGTAATTATAAGGTTATTATTAGTAATAAGTTGTCTATACAATGCATATAATTAAATAAATGCTTTCAGTTGCAAGCCAATATTGTATAAACACAAAATGTAAGTTCAAGGACAAAAACATTTGAAAAAAAAAATTTTTGATTTCATGTAGAGCAACTGCAACTGCTTTTGCAGTTGATTTGGATGATTTGAATTTAATTCTAAATAACTGAAGTCGGGCTGGATATTCTGATTGAAACATCAATTTTGAATCAGGATAAATGTGTTTAAATGCAGAGATGAAATGTAAGTCACTTCTAATCAAAGCTGTTAAACTCCATAAATGCGCATGAAAAAATATGTTTCGTTAGTTTTGTATGTTATAAAAAGCTACGGGAACTCACACACACACACACTCCATCAAACACTCTCAAAATGATCTTCCTCCTTTAAACGTCCTTGAGGGAGATGTCACAGCTCGTTCCTTATTGAGAGGAAGAATAAAAAGCTTTATTATGAATCTATTGATTTTCTGCTAGCTAGAGAAACCCTTGATATGAATTCATATCGATTTTTTTTTATAAATGTATATAGAATACTTGCTTTTTAGTTATTAAACCCGTTTTCTTGCCAGCTTGCATGCATAATTAAACGTGCTTGTTGTGATGGGAAGTCGACGGCTTTTAAAAGATCTCGCAGACGTGTTTGGGCCAAACCTCGTCTTCTTGAACCATATTACTCAGCGTTTTTTCTCAGACTTTGTGACGTGTAACTGTCCTCTCGCTGGTCTGTAGCTCATCGCATCGACTCCATATAATCTCAATAAGACGATCCTGCCGAGGCGCATGATCCATATCATCTTTCGTTTCAACACCTGAGATTATTTGCGCCAAACTTGGCTTTCACGTATCTTCATACTTTAGTTAAAAAAAAATCATTTCTTTAACATGAAGACCTGAAGACTTTCAGGGTGCATTTCAAACCTGCTTTTAATATTTTTGTAGTTGTTATCTGATTGACTCCACCAAGAAGAGCACCCCACGAGTTTTTGAACGTCTAACATTTAAAAAAGAGGTGCATAAGTACGGTAATACAAAAAGTTTTTGTTTTTTTTATGGAGTTATTTTTCATTTCTTATTTAAGTTATTTAAGTTCATTTTTTTTATTTTATGAAACTAAACATACTATAAAACCGCCATGTTGAAATGACGTCATGCTCTACAGTCTCTACAATTTTTGTAATCTTGCGAGAACGATGATCGAACAACGTCACCTTTTTTGCACGATTACGGAAATCTCAGGGATTTGCATGACGTCATTTCAACATGGTGGCAACCGTTTATTGTCCGTCGACTACTCCTGCCAAAGAACAAACTAAACAACTGCTATGTAACGTGTTTTTTTTTTTTTTTACATTTATTCCCAAAATTATATGATTTATAAAAAAACACTTGACTGAATTTGCAAAGTATTTACAAAGGAAATACATTTGTAAAAAAAATTCTTACACATTTGTCTGAATTTACAAAGAATTATTTTTTAATTATTTTTTATATTATTTAATTTACATGTAAAATGCGGCTCAGCTAACAAAATATTGTCTGAATATTCGAAACGAAACGGCTTAATTTCATAAATCGGGGTGCCACTGTAATTCCATCTCTGCTGCTCTGTGTTTTGTAAAGTTTTGTAAAGCGCTTTTCATAGTCACAACTGTCTCTAAGCCGCTGTGTGAAAATGCAAAAAAGCATTCTTTCAGAGGAGTAATAGTGCGTTTGTGTTTATGCCCACAGCAGTTCTCTCTGGGACACACTCCGCTCTTCGCCCTCTCGCTTTGCCCTCTCAGATCCTCCTCATGTCCAGCTTGACGTTTCTCCTCAGATGATACAGACGTGCCGTCCAATCCCGCCTCACGCGCTGGACGTCCTTCCCGCGGCGGCAATATGAACCACTCTGGCCTGTGACCTCACTTCCTGTCGCTGCCTCCCTCGCTCACCCTTGTCTTTCGTTGCGTTTTCGGCGTTTAGTTAATGTTGTGCTCCCTTCGTATGTACCAGGCACTAAAGTGTCAGCCATTACCAAAGAGGACGGAAGGTCCGGAGATGTGAGTCCTGAGGGCGGAGCGAGCGAGGAGGACGTGGGAGCCACACACTGGCCTGTGATGGTGTGATATCTCCAGGTTCTGGATCTCGACAGTGATGGGCACAGCACTATGGCTCGGACAAGACCAGCAGACTCACGTCGCAGGGATGGAAGAACCTAAAGAAGCACAAATTTTTAAACCCTTTTGGACGTAGATTCTGTTTCTTTCTGTGACGTTTGGTCTGGACCCACGGCTGCGGTGATGATCCTAAAGGAGATTTCGGTTCTTAAAGAAAAGGAAATGGACCAGAAGGACGTCGATTACCTCAGCAGGCGAGACCCCCAAAACCTGCAGAACCTGGGATTGGGTCAGTTAAACTGCCAGAGTGTCAGTTGGTTGGGTTGCACATCGTCATTCAGCAATAGTTGAAGAAGTGTTGGATTATAGGCACATGGACTCGGAGCAGAGCAAGAATTTAAAGAGGCATTTTATGAGTCTTGATAGGATTATACGTGTGTACATACGAGCTTTTCTCATATCTCACATTACTGGCATGTTTCAGTTGGTTTTTGAGTGGCGATCATATCAACAGCTCGCTGTATTCTGTTGACAGTGGACGTTTGGAACAGTGACTTACAGACCCCATAGTGGTATTTTATGTTCTTAGTGTATGTCCTTCTCCACAAGACACTTGCCTAGAGAAGCAGGAGTTTTCCGGAAACTTCCAGAGCGTAGCATTCCCTGTCTCGTCACTCCACGATGATCCGAGTCCAGGGTGTTCCTTTAAATACGGTCAGTCCAAGACAGAACATCTCGTACACTTTCATCACAGAACGTTTTGGTGGAGACTCGAGCTGTGGTGTCAAGTCGACTAAACAGTCCCTCCAGCGGTTCACAATCCTGCTGTCGTAGTAATTATTGCGAAATCAATTTTGCGATGGAAAATGCGTCTTTAAACCGCGAGCAAATGCCAGAAAATGTCATTTTAAATGTGAAAATCGAATCATCTAATCAAATAAGCTATCATTATATCATTTCAATTTGATTTCGTTTTGTTAGGTTAGAGATTGATTTCAAGTTGTTAGATTTCATTTCACTTTAAAAGATTTACTCACATGTGCTCATAACTTCTGGCATTTGTCAGGAAAAAAGCTGGCGAAGAGCAAAGTGATATCCAGAATTTTTGCACACACGTGTGGGTGAATTGTTTTGTAGCTCGTGAAAAAAGTTCCAGATCACAATCGAGAATATAAGTGAAACCAAACAGTGGAACCGAAGTAAAGAAGTCAGCAGGTGACCATGTCAGAGCCAGTGTAAGAAAACACAACATTTAGGATTGAAAGAAGCATTCATAGGCTAATTCAAAAATCGTTAAAAATCGGATTTTTTTCCAAGTCAAAGTGTTTTAAAACTCATAAAACTCCAAAGTAAACCATATTTCTGTGAGATCTGTGTATGTTTACATAAAAAAGAAATTTATTTTTTTTTAATTAAATTTTTTAATTTTTTTTAATTAAATTTTTTAATTTTTTTTTTCCGTAAAAATCACAAAATTGTGAAAACCTGGAGGGACTGACCAAAGGTTCATATATCCACATTACTTTGACGGTCAATAAATCCACCATTAGCATTTTTTGAGAGACGCGTACGTTCTAGTGGCCTGGGGCAGTTAAACTGTCAATAGTCCCAACAAGCATCAATCATGTATTTTTTCCCAAGTACAGTAGACCCCCTGAAATAACATAAATTGGTTGATTTCGCATCATCACGGAATTTCAGAATTCCAGATTTATGTTGAGCTGCTGGCTAATGCTAACAGCTGCACGTTTAACGAGCATGGAAGCCATTTTAGTGCTCTTGTTAAATAAAGTTATCTCTACCACAGCTATTCAGGACTCTACTGTACTTGTATTAAACAAGCTTCCGTATTTTAATTCTCGCCTAGTGGAGCCAATGGAATTTAGCATTTAGCATCGCTGCTAGCTCGTCCAGTGCGACTAGCCTAGCGTGGTTTTCATCGAGTTTGGATTTCATCGACAATCAACAACCACCAAGCTAATGGTAGCGATTGCTTTCCTCGTATGTCGTCAACCGAGTCGGAATGTAGTTCAGCCACCTTGGAAACGCCAACGTCATGATAAACAGCACACGGTTCCATCTCAGCAGCAATACGTGAAGGATCCCATTGGCTCGGACGCTAATCACGTGTATATTTCACTGGCTGGAGTGTTAATCCTCAGACTGATCTGCTGAGAGCTAGTCTTCGCTAACACAAAAGAGCAATTCATTTCTCCGCTTGTGACGTTCGCTAGCATTTACCACGTGTGTCGTGCTGTGGATGATCATAGACTCGCTCCTCAGGTAATAGACGCAGACCCTGGATTACGACTCCGCGGCTCTTATACTGTTCCTCGTGTGTGTTATGGCGGACGCTCTTGCACAAAGCCTTCACTACGTGTCATCTATAATCCACCATAGGTTCTACAGGACGCAAACGTTTCGGATTAGCGCTAGAGACGAGTGAAAGTGCATTTTACGATAGTGTTTTGTACTACAGATTATTTCCGTGTCTGTGGTGTGCCAGTATTACCCAGAAGCCATCACTCCGTCTCCGCTGTGTTTGTTTTTATTCCCAGCCAATCGACAGAATGAAGCCAATTTGCGTTGCCTGGAATGGATGGAAACTGCTGCTTTTTTTGCTTTTTTTTTTTTTAACAAAAAAGTGGTTTGTTTCAAGCGGCAACTGACATGCGAATGTACACGGAATTGTTACTCGAATGTGAGATTTTTTTTTTTTCCCAGGTTCATAATTCAGATTTTTTTGCAATGTGTCAATGAATACAATCCGGATGATCTGGATTATTTCTATATTTTTTGTTTGTCAAATTAGCCGGAGATAATTTTCAGACACTTTTTTTTCATAATTTAACGAATTTAAAGATCTACGTGTGTCCCGAGCAAAGCGTGTCCGCATTACATTCTAATGGATAAAGGCTGTAGAATGTAACACACATTTTTTGGTAACAATATTATTTCAAAATCTGTAGTTTTAGGCCTCGTGTTTAGACATGTACAATTTTGAGACAACAAAAAGACTTTTTTTTTAATTCATTTAGATTTTTTCTTATTATTGACACTATTGATACTCTCCGAAAATTATAAGCAGTTTAAATAAATGGATAATTGTATACATAATATACATTAATGTTTTTTAAATAAAAAAATATATAGATATAAATATATATAAATAAATTTATACATATACATATATAATTGTTGTTTTTTTTGTACGTTTTTATTTGTATTTTTCTTTTTTTATTAGCATCACCTTCACAATCCCTGTCCTGCTAAAGAATGTCTGCTACGGTTGGAGCGTTTCCGATCACAGAGAATCGTTCTGTCTAGTTTTACGTATCTCGGTTGGTTTTTAGAAGAACCGGTGCACAAGTGAAAGAGCAACTTGTGATGCTGGATGTTGTATATTCCCTGTCATGTAATGAACTATTTTAGAGGAAAAATATATTTGAAATATGACACCATGTATAAATAAATAACCATGAAAGTTCATCTGTGTTTTGTTACTTATGCAAATAATCCACTATAAAAACGCTGAGTTACGGTAATTATTCAGTGTCGTTCGCACAATGCAGCATCGTAACGGCCCGAGGAATCGCACCGCCAACACACACACACACACACACACACACACAACACACAGACAAAATTTACATCACTTTATCAACTTGACATAAGAGAATCTTAAATGTAGCCTCTGTGCTTTCCTCTCAATTTCAGTTTAAAACCAAAAGAAGACTTCTTCTTTAAAAGAAGATAATAATGAAAATATATAAACACGGGTAATATACTCATTTTAAGTCAATTAAATGTCATCTCAGTGTTTTCCTGCTGTGAATTACGCAAATATACCATTTCATACACAAATCTATTTCTTTTTTTAATTGTTTTTTTTTTAAATTGTAATCTTACTGTCGCACTTATCCATAACCTTACATTTTCACTGTTAAAGAAACAGTACCTAATTAAAAAAAAACATTAATAAAATTGTTGTTATTATTATTGTCACTGAAGACAATAGGAACAGTAGCTATGTGAATGAAATGTTTCAATATTTCTTAATAAAAATTTCTTATGTCTACCAAAACTGTGTTGAAACGGTACGTTTCATACATAATACAATGACAAAATTATAATAATCAGTTATAAGTCGGTTATATTTGTATTATATTTTCAGCAACATACATGAAAATGAACATGCCCCGCCATTTAATCTTTAAAGTTAGATAAAGTTAAGATGTAATGTCATAAATGCTGCGTGAATGATGTGTGTGTGTGTGTGTGTGTGTGTGTGTGTGTGTGTGTGTGTGTGTTGTGAATTATGCATGTGCGAATGATGTGTGTTTTGTGAATGTGTGTCATAAATGATGAGTGTTATGAATATGTGAATCGTGAATAATGCATGTGTCATGAACGATGTGTGTGTGTGTGTGTGTGTGTGTGTGTGTGGTGAATGATGTGAGATTGTGTGTTTGTTGTGAATGATGTGTGTTGTGATTGTGTGTGTCATGAATGATGAGTGTTTTGAATGTGGTTGTCGTGAATGATGTGTGTGGGTACTGTGTAATGTGTGTTGTGAATGATGTGAGTCGTGAATGATTTATGTCATGAATGATGTGTGTTATAAATATGTGTCTTGAATGATGTGTGTGTTGTGAATAATGTGCTGTGAATGATGTGTGTGTTGTGAATATTGTGTGTTATGTGTGCTGTAAATGATGTGTTTGTTGTGAATGATGTGTGTTGTGATTGTGTGTGTCATGAATGATGAGTGTTTTGAATGTGGTGATCGTGAATGATGTGTGTGAGTACTGTGTAATGTGTATTGTGAATGATGTGTGTCGTGAATGATTTATGTCATGAATGATGTGTGTTATAAATATGTGTGTGTTGTGAATAATGTGCTGTGATTCCTGTGAATGATGTGTGTGTTGTGATTATTGTGTGTTATGTGTGCTGTAAATGATGTGATTGTGAATGATGTGAGTCGTGAATGATGCATGTGTCATGAATGATGTGTGTGTGTGTGTGTGTGTGTGGTGAATGATGTGAGATTGTGTGTTTGTTGTGAATGATGTGTGTTGTGATTGTGTGTGTCATGAATGATGAGTGTTTTGAATGTGGTTGTCGTCAATGATGTGTGTGAGTACTGTGTAATGTGTGTTGTGAATGATGTGAGTCGTGAATGATTTATGTCATGAATGATGTGTGTTGTGATTGTGTGTTTCATGAACGATGTGTGTGTTGTGAATAATGTGTGTATTGTGAGTGATGTGTGTTGTAAATTATGTGTGTGTTGTGAATGTGTGTGTCGTGAATGATGTGTGTCATGAATTATGAGTGTTGTGAATGTGTTTGATGTTGTGAATGTGTGAATGATTGTGTATGTGTGTTGTGAATGATGTGTGCGTGTCGTGAATGATGTGTGTCGTGATTGACATGTCTAGTTAATGACGTGTCATTACCACACCAAGAGGTCGAAATGAAAAGCAGACAGATTTTCCGTTTCTGTGAGGTATGCATTCAGTGGCAGTTTTATTTTGCGTTTGTACACGTTTGGCAGATAAAAGCGCGCACTTGTCTCGCTGATATAATTACTGTCGTTTCGATTAACAACAGGCCGGGTGTGAAAAGACAAATCTCCTTCACCGCATCAGATCTGTTCCTCAACGCCACGTCACCCAAGCATGAAAACCACTGCTGGCTTTCTCTCACAACTTTATTAACAAAGATTTACCCCGGCGAATCTCTAGCAAGCATGACTTGCATCTCAAACGCCTTCAGTCATTCCCTCGCCGCCACTAAATGCCCCGCCGCAATCGCCCGTGCAGCTCAATTTCAACAACAAATGCGTCTAACAAAGTCTGGTTAAGCAGGGCCCGGCCAGCCGAGGCCCTAAATTGAAGAGGAATTGGGTTTCTAACAAGACTCTAGAGTTCTGGTTAGCGTTGACAAGCCACTCTGAAAACAGGAGCATTAGAGCTCGGCGCTTGACATGCACATTAAGACGCCACTGTGCCGAGAAGAACGGAGCTCATGGGATGAAACCACAGGCTCCAGACAACGCACTTTGTTTCACTTTTTGTTTGTCGCTGAGCCTTTGCTTTTAGACGGGATTCCAGACGGCCTGTCGGTAGATTTGTGATTCCTGCTCGTTGCATCGTTTGTACTGTTCTCAACAGCATCTCACGTTCAGCTTTTACGTTTGCTTAGCTCAGATCAGGGGTGTCCAAACTTTTTGATTCGCGGGCCACGTTGGGTTCTAACATTTGACAAAGGGGCCGGACCGGGCTCGGGGGAAAAAAATACACATTTTAGGATATACACATTTTTGTATATAGTTTAGTGTTTAACATTAAATAGTGTTTATTTCTATTTTAAAATGCATTCAACAAAACAGATATAATACTAAAATGCAAATAAAGTGATTTAGCATTTTAACTGCTTTTTAAAATGTGTTCATAAATAAAGCAATAAAAATCTTCAATAAAGCAATAAAAATGGAACATTGAAAAAAATATGATTTAGATTTAATTTTTTACAAGCACGGGTGGGCGTGGTCAAACAAACCGTATTCGTTTGAGATACCATGGTGTGTTCACGCGCTGAACTGAATTTGCGGTAAATTTGTGGTGATTGGATGAAATTGCAAGGTCGCAAGTAAATCGCGGGGTTTCGCTGAATTCGCGTGAATTGGCGCGATTGCAAATCCTGGAGGGACTGAGTACTGGCCGCGGGCCGGATTCCATTCATTTTATGAATCAAGTCACGGGCCGGTCAAAATTTGATTAAGGGCCGCATTTGGCCCCCGGGCCGGACTTTGGACATGCCTTAGATGCTTTCATACAAAGTGGCACACAAATGATAAACAGCAAAAGCTATTAAATATTATACTATTAGCATGTCCGGTTTTGAAATTCTAAAATTATGTACACATTTTTCTATGTAATGTTTTCTATATAAAAATTAGTGACGGTCAAAGTTAACACGTTAACGCACGCAATTCATTTGAAGTTAATTTCTTTTTTTTTTTTTAAGCTTTGACACTGTTACATCCAAGAGAGTCGTGCTTGTGTCACCAGGTGCGGCTCATTACGATCAGCAGCGCACAGTGATTGTGTTCAGCTGCTTTCATTAATGCGCAGTTTTTAAGTGTTTAAGGACAGATGCTAGAGTAGACATGAGCAAACTACGGCCCGCGGGCCACATAAACACATTTTAAAAAGAAGAACCATATACACAAAATGTACGTAAAAGAATAGCACTAGCATATTTTTAGCATTTATTTTTACACTGTCGGTGACAAAACCCAGCACTTTTGCTGAAAACAGTTTGACTTATGCCACGATCGTACGTCTCTATAATTTCCTTCTTTAGCTCAATTCCTTATGCACATTTTCATTCATTGGATTCCTTTTCGTACTTTCTTCTTTCATTTGCGCTACACTGAATTGAGGGAGATCGGTAGAGCAATCGCTCAAACAATCTTATTTCAGCTAGTACTTTAGTTTTCACGCATAATATTTTTTTCCTAAACGCAAGCACAAACATCATTTTTCTCACAAATTGTTGAAGCACAGCTTGTGCTAAATACAAAAAAAACAATGCTTTTTGGTCATAAGTATGTTAGCTGGAAAAAGCTCAAATATCAGAGCATATCAAAACACATCAGAAGCCCAAAAACAACTTCAGACCCCAAAGAGTTAAAATCCCATATTAACCCTCAAACACGTCTTCACAATTTTGGGGCCCGATACAAAGACCCCACAAGTGCCCATTGGGCCCCTTTTTGTGCTAAAAACTAGCATTCGGGGCCCAACTTTATGTTAAATGCAGGAACACACACACACACACGGCTTCTTCTTCTTCTTTGTTTTTTGTTTTTCAAGAAACAACAAGCTTTACAAGCCAGAGTAAAAATGTCATTATGATGAACCAGACTGAAAAGTTAAAAATAAAGTGCTTAATCACTTTAATAGTAATACATTTTTCTCAAATGTACAGTTCAATGTACGTGTAACAGTAACATATTCACGTCAAAAGAGAACACACACACACACACACACACACACACACACACACACACACACACACACACACACACAGATTGAATGAAATAATTGACATTCAATAATTAACTATTTACTCAGGCAGTGGTGAATCTCATTTTAACTAAAGCGAAAGTTAATTCATAATTATATAAGTTAGATAAGATAAGTTTTTTAAAATGACACTTAAAAAAAACACTTATTTCTGAGTGATCTGAGTGATGGATAATAATCATTTTATTTATAGTGTGGACTTAATGAAAATCTCAAAGATGATGTGCATCCGACCGTTCAGATCCAATTAAAAGTGCTTGTCTTGTGTTTTAATGATCATTAACAGAGTCATTACTTCATTAATAATGAAAACAAGCAGAGCTGTTACGACCAGAAACTTCTGGATTGTTCACTCTGTGATTCACAAGTTTTCTCGGCTGACATGAGCGGACGCGGGTCGCTGCGTTTCTCCATTAGTGGTCTGGGATCCAGTTCATCATTAAGAGCCTGAGAGCTGCATTATCTTGCTATCACAACACAGGAGATAGACACAGGAGTGATGGCCGACACGTTAAAGATGAAGATAACACCTGGAACTCAACTCAGGTCAGATAACACAAGCAAATAAAAAAAAATACTTTTTTTATAAAGAGCTAACAATACAAAAAAAAATCAAAAACTGAAAAAATATGTTTGTCAATCTGAAAACAATATCATGGTTAAAGATTTTAACTGACTAAAAGCTTAAAAGTAATCCCCTAACCCCAACCCGCAATTTGATATAAAAATAGTGACTATACAATGCATAGATTTATCTTGATAACGTCTTGGTTACTTGCGTAACCTCTGTTCCCTGAATAGGTCAGGGAACGAGACGTCAGTCAGAGACCTGACTATGTGGATATCGGATGCTCCGCCATTCACGATCACTCTAGCAACCGGCCAATGAACGGTCAAGTTCAATGGCTGCATGAATTTGCATGCCACCTTTGACCCTTACCAGCTGGTATAAAAGGGCGGTGGTGTGCCACATGCAAATACCTACGGACGTGTTACGCGAACTTAATCGCGTCAACGATCCAGTGCGAGAGTCTCTGCTTGGTGACGGCATTCCCTTCTGTCGACCACCATAGCAGACAAATAGCTGTTACGAGCTTCTAAAGCTCTCTGTGCGCCGAAAGTAAGGCCAAAGGACAATACATAGTTTGCAGAGAACGCCTCTATGTCCCCGACCGCTTTACTGACGCGCTAGTAAAGCGTAACCTTCAGTGTGAGCAGCCTGAGGCTCGTAGTCTCTAGCGGCTCGAAGGGGGGGAGAGCAGAGGGTCACCAACACTAAGCTCAATCCCGCACCAGGGTCGGGGGAGGTCTGGAAGGGCGAACCCTTCTAGCACCTCTTAGAAACCTAGTCGTCAGGTCGTGCCGGCCTCGATGAGGTCATGTGAGGCGGATAGCGCAGCCACATAGACTCTCAGAGTGGAAAGAGTGGGACGCTTTCTTCAAGTTTCTGCTGGAGAAACTGGAGAGAACTGTACCGACGGGGCAACTCAGTGGCACCAGGTGACGAAGGTCTGCCACTTCAGGTCGTACAACCGTCTTGTGGACGGTGCACGTGCCTGAGCGATAGTGTCCTGAAACGACCGTGGCAGATCGTCTAACGAGGTGACCCGTCCAACGGCCAGACATGGAGGTTCAAGAGGTCTGGTCGCGGGTGCCAGAGCGAGCCCTGTGCTTCTGAGAGGAGGTCAGCTCTGACCAGATCCATGAGATCTGACGTCCAGGTCTTATCGGGCCAGAAAGGGGCGAACAAGATAACCTGATGACCCTCCTTCCTGACTCGACCCAGTAGCTGGGGAATCAGGGTAACTGGCGTGAAGGCGTACTTCCTTATGTGGTGCGGCAATGGGAGAGCAGCGCGTCTGCACCGAGTGGCACCTCGGTTAGTGCAAACCAGAGTGGACAGTGGGTCGATTCGTCTGAAGCAAAGAGATCTATCTGTGCCAGACCGAATTTCTCCTACACCTCTGTCACCACTTGAGGGTTCAGCCTCCATTCGCCAGGGACGGGACCCTGCCTCGACAGTGCATCCGCAGCTGTGTTGAGGATGCCTGGAATATGGACTGCCACCAGAGACTTGAGTCTCGGCAGACACCACAACCAGAGGCAACGTGCAGGCTTGTTCAAGCGGTGCGAGCCCAAACCGCCTTGACGGTTGATGTAAGCTTGCTTACATGCTTTCCTCGGACTTGCCTGAGCAAGTGAATCAACCCGAGGTGCACGGCTAGTAGCTCGAGCATGTTGACGTGCCACTGGAGGCGAGGACCCGACCAACGACCGGAAACTCCGCGGCTGTTGCACACTGCTCCCCACACCGT
The DNA here is from genome assembly GCA_017309775.1 of Paedocypris sp. Pulau Singkep. NCBI lineage: Eukaryota > Metazoa > Chordata > Actinopteri > Cypriniformes > Paedocypris > Paedocypris sp. Pulau Singkep. The sequence goes on from MU204446.1 coordinate 1,498,838, forward strand.
GTTGGATGCATCTGTGGATACCACAACTCGACCTCCCCAGCCGCCAGGCTTGTTTTGGGACCTTGTCCCGGATCCAGAATTGAATGGGCCGCATGTGTAACTTGCCTAGCGGAGTCACCGCGGAGGCAGACGCCACGTGGCCTAGGATCCTCTGGAAGTGTTTGCACTGAGTGTTTGCACGGACCCCGGGGGTGAAAACTTCCAGCTGACTCTGGATATTGGACGAGGAGGCCTCTGTTCCTCGGTAGGAGTGGAGGGAGTGTGAGTGTGGGTACATCTGTCTTTACAGTAAAAGTTGGCTAACACCACAGGTGGTAGCCCCACTTCTGTTTCCACCCGTGGATGGACTTCGACAGTGGTGGCTCGATCGTCGGAGCACAACCATACTCCCTGCTCTGCTCCCTCCACTCCGAACACATCAGAATCGTAAGGGAGGCCGTTAGGCGTCCTTTGCTGATCTGGATTCGGAGTGCGCCGCCCTCTTTCGGCGAGATCTGCTCCTCTGCCGCGGCGGTGGTGGTGCTGGGGGCTGAGGGACCTCAGCCGCAGTCACTAGGCGTCGCCGGCGTCTTCCCGCTGGATGCTTTCGCCATAGCCTAGGAAAGACATGCGAAGAGCTAAGTCTACAGCTGGAGGGTGGAGAACTGTAGCACAGTTGATCGACCGTATCGCCAAAGAGGCCCGACCGAGAGAAGGCACGTGCAGGAACTGGTTCCTGTCAGTGCGCGGCGTGTCTGCTATGTCGAGCCACTGGTGGTGCTCCAGGCCACCACAGTCGACATCGGGCCTCCCCAGCTAACCTAGCTGGGGCGCACTTCCTTTACCCAGCCTTCGACAGCTTGCCTGTAAGAAGATAAGGTCACAGCGCGAAGTGTGCGACTGGTAAGTGGGTGGGAGATGAACTCACTCTACTCACCCCGGCCGGCTAACTACGGTCCCACCACTATTAGCTCTGTCCACCACAGCGGCAGATACTTATAACTGGAGAACTAAGCCGACCGCACTTGGAAGCTAGGAACTTTCGGAATTAACTGGAGATATTGTGTGCGCACTGACAAGCAAGACGTTCTCAACAGCTACTTATGAATTCTTGGGATCAACATTGGGGCAGTCGGTGTTTAGCTGAACTGCACTCCAAGGATCTAACGCTAAAACGTGATGTCAACGGACTACTCACTAAGTCCTAACGTACGTGCGGACCGAGAAACATAACCACACACAGACAGCATGCGCTCTTACCTCAGAGCACACCAGCGTCTTCAGTGTGCGGCGTTCACCGATGTCAATCCGGTAATGCACCCGCGATCGGGACTCCGCTGGACTCACGCATGCGTAGAAATCGAGATGGAAATACCTCTAGATTCCGCCCACCGGCCGCCGCCATCTACAAACGGGATTGTAGAAAGAGAAACATATCTACCGTTTAGGAGCTTCTCAGATACGACTTTCATCGACGTAACTGGAAGCTTCGTCTGCTTCCGGGTCTTTTCGGGAGATCGAAGCCAGCCAGGAGTACTGCCTGTTCCAACGAAGAGCCTTCTCGAGTTTGGTTGAAGAGATGAAACCGTCGAACGCTTCAATCATCAGAAAGTTGAAAGTTGAAAGTTGCTGAAAGTCATGTGGCACACCACTGCCCTTTTATACCAGCTGGTACGGGTCAAAGGTGGCATGCAAATTCTAGCAGCCATTGAACTTGACCGTTCATTGGCCGGTTGCTAGAGTGATCGCGAATGATGGAGCATCCGGTGATCTGACTGACGTCGAAGTGACCTGACTATGAAAGGGAACACCATAATTTTCGTTTTTCCTTGAAAATGCACTTTTTGCCGCCCCCTTCAGTTTGGGGAACACCTAAGAAAAAAATGATGGCACAGTACATAAGTGAAAAAACAACAACATTATTTTCATTAATTTTATCGTAAGTCTGCCCGCTTGCGGTTTATCTAGCTGTGTGTTTGTCTCTGTCTGTTTCCTATAGGATTTTGAATTCACATTTTCTTAACAATTAACAATTTTATATTTACTTACTTTCTGTTAGTTATTAATTACTCCTTCATCTGTAACTTTTGTACATTATATTCATTACAATGTATTTTTTTTTTGTAAATCAAAAAATACATTTACATTCATTACAATATATATTTTTGTTATGGTACGTTCTGTACCATAGTCACACAATCTGTATGACAATTTTGTATATTTATCATAATTATTTGACACATATAAATCAGGCTACAACACTTCTGCTCCGTCTAAAAAACAAAAACAAAACAAAAAGCAGAAGAGAAAGACACACACATACCACACACACACACACACACACACACACACACACAACTTGTTAAAACTTCCATTCAATTATGCCCTTCAAACACTGAAAGGCAACGTAAAGTCAAATCTATAAAAAAAGACACGGCGTCTGTTTGAAGAACAGAAGTAAACACACACACTCGATAAAAGCCACACATATGCAGAAGCTCATCAGAGGAGCAGGCGTCTGGCTCCGGACCCCCGGGGACCCTTCTGTATTACTGAGTCTGAGTCGAAGTCACGTTTACATCAAGTCGAGGAGAGCCAGAAGCAAACGCCCAAATGAGAGGCCAAAGAAAAACACCTTCCTGTTTAATTTGCACACCCTATGAAACAAAAGTGCAGCTTAATAAATTGGAAATGGTATTATTCACTAGAGGACGCGAACGCAAACACAGGCGAGCGTCAGATCGCACAACGTGGAAATGACTTTCTGCACGTCCGAGTAGACGCAGCAGCTCTTGAGTGGAAATGAGTTGTTAGATGCGTGGAGCTTTAAACACAGTCAGGTCTGTGGATTAATAACACACCACACCAGACGTCTAGTCTCACTGAGGAATTTAATGGCATGGACATATCAAACATCATTAGATGCTTGGTGTTGTGTTTGTATAGTACTAGCGCGACACGTTCGGCTCTTGATCTGAATCATGTGTTATTCAATCGAAGTTCTATTACAATTGTATAACTTGGAAAAAAACAACAACATGTTAATAAATAGCAATTACGGAATTCAAGTCATTAATGTTCAGCCAATCAGAATGATACATTTCTTATATCATTCTATGATACCTATTTAAGAAATGGAAAGTACAGCAAAGAGTTCAGGAGTTACAGAAATAAACGCAATGTGCGGGGTATCAGAAAGAAAGCTTAAAACATTTAATTTTTCGATTCTCATATAGTGCTAATAAAAATAAATAAATAAAAATTCATATTTTTAAGTGTATCGGCTGGGATACAATGTGCTTCACAGGAACGGGTTAAAATTTCAAAATCACAAAATGTATTTTGTGAAAAAAAAAAAGGGTCAACACTTTGATATTTGAGTAGAAATGTTACTGCTTCCTCCCTAGACCTTCAGAACTAGCTTTTTTTTTGAAAATGTGAAAAAAAAAAAAAGTTATTTTAATTTGAAGCGGCTCCCCTAGTGGCCACTGCTGTGGAAAACCAATGGCGCAGTTAATTGCTTCCACCTGGTGATTCAATTATGTATTTGTAAGACATAATTGAAATGTGTTTCTTTGAATTAATCAAGATTTCTGAATTTTTTATTGTATTTAAGTTTCTGTAAACTGACGATAAACACCAGTGATACAAAAAGTAGAACAAATTCAGAAATAAAGCAGAAAAAAAGTATCAATAACATTAATCCATTAACTGATGGATTCTTAGTTAATTAACTAACCAATTAACTAACCAATTAACTACAAGGCTTTATACTTTCAAGTTTGAACCCCTAATAATTTTGGGCCATGGCTAAGCCCCGCTAAGAGAAGACCCCAAAAATGTTTACACCACAGTCCCCCAAAGGTGTGGAAAGATTGACAAATTATTACAGTAGTTTTTTGTTGGCCTCTCATTAGGAGCTCTGCTTTTTGTTATTACACACAGACACACACACAGTGTCCAAATTATGAAAAACATAAAAAAAAAAAAACACACACACAGAGATAAACAAGTGCGCCACGTTTTTCATAAATAAAAAAACATGTATTACTACTGTAAACATAAAAAACAACTATGTATTTAAAGCACTTTGATTATGTAACAGTGTATAACTTCACTGAATGAGTTAAATGCAGACTACAATTACAATACGACCCCTTGTAGCAATATTGACAAACAATATTTAATTTACTTCATTTTAATTAACCAATAAATGTAAATGAATACAAATTGCATAAATAAATATCAAACTACATAAATTTAAATTTGATTTGAATGGTGAATTGCAGCCTAATTTAAATTTCAACTACAGATTGAAATTCACACCCACACACACACACACACACACACACACACACACACACACACACACACACACACAATTCATATATAGATTTTAAACATTAGGGTCTGCATTTTGAACTAAACTAATTATTAACTAGGTTAAAAGTGCAATTTCATGGGGCTACAAAACAAAACACAAAAGTAAAAATCTTCTGTCAGAACATGAGAACAGAAAATGAACACTGTTACAATCTGATCTACAAAGAATACAAAACGTTCTCATGAACTCAATCTTGCTTTAATCACTATCATTATATTCACATTCATAACCGTTTTTTTTGTAGAGTGTCTCTTTCACTCACTCTGCATTTTTTGCCTTCCATCTGACCACATGACAGTTGTCTTTAATCAGCATAATCTCGATTTTAATTCCCATCCCATTAACCTTCTGCTATCATTTGTTTTACCATTACAGACCGGCGTAATTGCTTTCGGGCCTAAATTAGAGTTTATTTTCAAATCATAGCAAAGATAGCTAGCGTTAATTGTCCATTTGGTATTTTCCTCACAGCTCACAGAGTGCCACTGAGGTTATGAGCTGAAAGAAACATGTACTTGCTAAAATTAACTCGGAAATAAAGAAAAAGGGGGAGGAACAGAGGATTTTTTACAAATTAGCCACGCCCACTAAAACACCAACCACGTAGGTATTGTTAATGTAATGTAATGTAACACTTATAAAATGTTTATTATGACCACACACACACACACACACACACACACACACCTATACACAATACATGGTTGAATGTGGTTGCTCTCTGTGTGCTGATTGGTGGAGAATACAGTGTGTGCTGATTGGTGGAGGATAAATTCGCCGAGCGATAAAAGGATGTATAGAGGACGGTCTGAGTTTGATTGAATGACAGTTTATGCTGCTATGATAAGCCTCATTTATAACGACTGCCCCAATAGGCCCCCGGGGCCCTTCTGCCATCGGAAGAGACCCCGTCATTACAAGCTGACTGATGACAGGAGGAAGCATTCAGACATCATCCTCTTCAGTCCTGATTTATGATACAGTGGAGTCACTCGATTGTCCCTCTGATGAAGGAAAAGCGCAGGAATGAAATTCCTGATACCAGTTTTTGTGTTTCAATCTGCAGAACATGGTATAGGGAGCAAAAAAAAAAGCATCGGACCAAATGTCCAGCACTCAAAGAGAAATTCAAGATACTGTATTTATTTTGCCTCCAATCGGGAGGAAATGAAACGGCAACAGAACTTTGCAAGCGTCTCCTAGCTTCCCCCTTGCCTGATATTCTTCACATGAAATATTTCCAGTGAAAACCTTAAGCTGACACTTTTAAATGTTTACATTTTCTCAATGCAGAAATGTGATTAAGTAACATTCCCATACATAAAATCAACAACAAACGCTTAAAATGAATGAATTTCGCTTTAAAAGGGACACCTGAAGATGATACACAATTTGCTGCAGACATGCATTGCAAGGACCAGGATGTTCTGTAACCATGTCCTGTAGTTAGAGACCAACATGAACCTGCTTGGTCCACATGGTGCCACCAGGTGAGAAGTAAAAAGACAATCTTCATGGTGATGGGCGTGTCAGGACGACATGGTGGTGGAGTTGTAATGCTCCGGGGCTGCTTTTGTGCTGAAGGCATTGAGGAGATACAGCTCATTGAGGAAAACTGGAATTCTAACATTTACTACGACATTGAAGCTGAATATGACGCCCTCCCTACGGAGACTGTGCTCCAAGCCGTGAAGAGCCTGAAGAGCAAACTAAAGTGGCTTCTCAGTAGCTAGCTGGTGTTTGGAATACCAGGTTCATTGGTTCGATTCCCATGGAATGCAGGAAAAATTGACTTGTAACGACTTGTAAGTTGCTTTGGATAAAAGCGTCTGCTGAATCACTGTAAAGTAAAGTAAAGTCAGATGTTTTCATAAAAAATGTCCAGTGTCCACCTGTGAAGAAGAAAAAGAAGTTAGTTATTTATCTTACAATTAATATACACTGCAAACCCTAATCTTTTCTTAATCTTTAATCATTTTTCTGGCCTCAAAGAGACAATTCTGCAGCGTTGTCCTATGAAAATATCTAAATAAATGTTTGCGGATATACAAGGTGTTCTCAATTTTATCCATTTATAAATCAATTTTTGATATATTGTGAATTTCTCTTGGATATTGTTCAATCAATTACGTTAAAACAAAGTGTCAAATTTTGACTTGCCTATTGTTAAAGCTGCTTTATAACATCACAATTTATCCTTTATTCAATATTTAGCATAATCACTGTGCAGCACTTTTACATCCGGCCAATTCCAACGCCTATTATTAAGCACCTTCAGAGCATTTGATTCGGTTCTTAAATGATAAAGACAAAAGTGTTTGGCCAGCTGCTCATGACAAAGTGTCGTCCGGAAAAGGCAAATTTCAACAAATTAAAAATCTCACACACATCAAAGAGACATACAGACATTTATCTCACTTCGCTGAGCTGTTTTTAAGCTTTTTAAATATTCCAGCTTGTCCTGGAAAACACTCTAAGTGCATGCAAAGTCTACGAGCCATGCAAGTTTAATGCAGTGCAGCCTTGCATCGCTAAATGCATAAGACAGAGATTCATAATTTCACATAAACATGTGTTGCGTTGCGCTGTCGTTGCCAGAGGCTCTAATGTGAACACGCTAGTTTTTTGTTGTCACGTCGTATGAAACCCATATTCTATTCTTTCACTATTTCTATCTAAAAAAACACATTGAGTTAAGAATATTAAAATTGTATATTTTAATTATAAATTTTAATTATATTTTGATAGTTGATTAATAGTGCTATACTGTAACTCACTTGAAATTATACTATTTTTATTTTTTTTTAGGTCAAAACATATCAGTTTTTGCCAGGTGTTGATCTATACTACAGAATGTGAATGATGGTTTTCCTAAAATATGTGTATTAGGGATGCACCGATTCACTTCTTTTGAAAAACCGATACAGAGTAACTGATAAAAACATGATTTAAATTTATAGTGAACAGCTTTAGTCATATAATTTAATAAAAAAAAGGTGCTAGTCTGGAATTAACAACATTTGTTTGGAAAGAAAAGCACTGTTGTATGCAACATATCACAAAACAAATAATTATAAAATGCATTTTCTCAACTCAAGTATTTTTATTTCCATTTTTTTTTTCACTTTTAAACTGCTGCTTTGGACAGCACAAGGGTCATTAATAATACATCTTTGCTATTTAGTGCACGGTATTTGAATAAACCATCAACATTTTTCTCTGCGCTGCGCTGCAGCGTGAGTTGTGTTGGTTTAGAAGAACATTTTTGTACTCGATGTTGCGATATTTATTATTTTAGGTTCTTAATTAATTTACTTGCATTTAACGTTCTAGCTTTCGAGCTTCTGCACAATTTCACTGAGCACAATTCGCAGGATGCTTTTGTTTTGTCTTCATTCTGTTTGAAATACAGTAGCTTCTACTGTTTATGTGGAATTAGAGGGAAAATAAGAAAAAAAGAAAGTAGGAATCTTGCTACCACCAGGTTTCTGAAGGGAGATATTTGTGGCTCTGGATCACTGTAGTAAAGAGTATGCACTTTAATTTAAAGCCGTTTAGTCAATTTTATCTAAAGTGCTTTTCAAAATGATCAATTTTTTCAGTTGCTTTCAATTGCTTCCTACTATGAAAATACACAAAGACATGTATTCACGAAATCTCCCAAATTGAGCCAAAAATATAAAATAAATAATTAAAATACAATGCTTTGGTATTGTTTGCCTGTCATTTGCATGGGATCTGGAACTTTTTGCAGCAGAGTTTATTTTTGCAGAGCAAGACCTCTAACTGTTGTTCTCTGTTCTCATTAGCTGAAGCCTCACAAAAGTTGTTGGTTAAGAGGCGAGCGTTTGTCTCTGGAGTGCGAGATAATCCGTTTGTGTTTGTATTTCTCGCCCGCTATCTGTATCTGCCAGCGCTTCGCCCTCACTGATTGAGTCCTTGGCTTTAATCAGATGAGAGCTGCTTGTTTACAATGCGTGTTTAATTGAGATAAACGTGATGGATGTCCTCTCTGTGTTTGAGGGAGAGCCGTGGGGCGGAACGTTGGATTGTGTAAAGTGTCAAGTGGCGTGACCATGTAGATCGCGCAAAATTTGCTGTTGTCCTGAAACGTTTTCCAAAATTTGCTGTTTTTTTTTTTTTAATTAAAATCCTGATCTTCTCACAGTGTTGAGCAAAGCGTTTGAGATTTTCTATTAAAATCACATACAGGTGTAAAGCGAAAGTCACACTTGAGTAACTGTATAGATACCTTACTGCATCTGTATGTAAAACTTACTCCATTACAAGTAACTAGTCACCAATTACAAGAATACTTAAAAGTCGTAAAGTATCCAATTAAAAAAAAACTTTTTCAACATCAGCAGCGAGTAGTTTATTCGTATGAATTTAGGGGAAAAAAACACAAAGAAATGTGAAAAGTAAAAAACTTTATTTAAGAGGTTGTATTTCCTAATATAGAAATGTCTCAATATTTAAAAACTGCAGAACAAAATATATGAAAAAAGAACACAAAGTCAGTCTCAGTCAAACTCAAATGTGCGAAAAAAGTGCAACCGCTAATTCATATTCATAAAATGCCGACTTGTCATGCACAATTACGCAAACAATGTAACAAGTAACGGTAAGTGACATGTTTCCATTCAAACGTAGGAGGAGTAAAAAGTACTTTTCAAAAACGTAGTCAAGTAGATAGTAAAAGTTGCTTTTACTTTTGATACTCGGTACAAGTACAAAGTAGCCAAAAATTACACCACTTAACACATTTAACTTTACACTAGGTATGTGCATAAACAAAAGAAACACATACAAATAAAGACTTTCAGATTGCCAAGCGCAGAGACCAAGCAGATGATGAGTTTTTGACTTTAAAACTTCAAAAACCAGATTTTAAAACGAAAGCCACTGAAAAAAAAAACTTTACAGGAAGTGTATAAAACTCCTACATGTCGTACTGACGTGGTAGTAACAATAGTGACTCACTTTCCTGGTGGGACAGCTTAGATAATGCTAGTTATAAATCTGCTTCCCATGCCGTTCACCAGGAGGAGCCGATGAGCAGGACTGTAACATATGCAAGGCGAGTATGAAAAAAAAGTATAAAATTACAGTCTTTTGTTAAAGTCCATTACAAGTACACTAGTTTAGCCTTTGAAGCTGAATATCTTTTGCGAAATGTTTGCGACATTACCAATAAAAAAAACAACATTAGAAAAAGTAATGTAGTAAATCGGAAGGCCTAATTTTATAATTTCATAAGCTTGACTTATGAGTTAGGTTTAATATTGGCAAAATATTCCCTTACTTTGTGGACTGGTGCACAGACGTGTTGAAAGAGGAAAGGGGCAAGTTCCAATTTGTTTCCAGAAATCTGAGAGCATGGAATTGTCCAAAGTGTCTTGGCATGTTGAAGCATTCAGAGTTCCTTCACTGGAACTAAGCTTCTGAAAAACAGCCCAAACCATAATTGGCAAAATGCAGGCAGACAAGTATTGTTCTGCTGACGACTGCCAACCTCAGTCTGGTCCATCAGATTTCCAGAAGGAGAATAGTTTGCTCTGGAGTATATGGACCATTTTACACCATTGCATCTGACGTTTGGATTTGCACTTGATGATGCTTGGCCTGGAATCCCCGATTGAACAAATTTTTTAGCTAATCTAAGATGAAGTCTGCAGGTCAGGAGCAAGTGACTGTGCAAGTTCCTCAGAATTTGATAACCCGTCTACCACCTAACAGCCAGAGCTGCTGTTGCTCCCAAACTCTTCCATGTTCTTAAAACACAGCTGACAGTTCCCTGGGAACCATCAAGGAGCATAAGGTGGCATGATGGTGCAGTGGGTATCTTTGTGGCTTCAAAGTAAGTAGGACCTTGCTATGTTTGAGACTCAAGTGTCTGGCCCAGATCGAGCCACGCTATATGAAGTTGGCATGTTCTTCAAGTGATGTGTGGGTTTCTTTCAGGTCTCATGTTTTCTCACAAAATGATGGCATACCGTATTTACGCGAATTTCCAAAAAATGAAATAAATTGCGTTAATATTCTTCTAAACATACTATTTTTTTTCTTTATTTAACAAACCTAACTTGTGACTCGTAAAATTTTGACATAATTTTACTTGAATGATAGATAACAAAAAGTCGATTCTAGTGGTCTGAACGTTATTTGCCAAGAGCATGCGCAAAGCAATTGCGTGAGGCCTGTCAAACTCTGTTTATCCGACGCTGTGTGAAGAGAATCGAAGCGAAGGATTATTATCTCCTGTTTAGCAGACCAAGCATTTTGATTGTGTTTGTTCCTTGGAATTTCTTGCCCATGTTCTTCGTTTTCAACCCTTTCGACTCTTTCTGCAAATACACATTGAACCCTTTTGTAGCCGTTTTCGTTTTTTAATGATTGTATTTAGTTTAAATCTTACTTTCAGTGTTGAGGCATGTCGAATGTTTCTTTATTTCTATTATTTGTGTATTTCTTTTTATTTCTAAAAACTTGGGCGTAAATTTGCGCGCATATTTGAAATCGTTGATTATAAGCCCCAAGTTTTTGAGCTTCGAAAATTTGGGTGCTTAAATACGCATAAATACGGTAAAATCAGAAACCCGTTTTTCTTTTTTTGTTCCTGGCATACTGTAATTATCGTATGTAAAACTCCTGTTCAGTAGCGATACATGTTTAATGTTGGCTGGGACGTGTCCGGCTCACGGCTGTTGTAAAAGAGATGCTGAGAGCTGGAAACACCAACTGAAAACGGAAACAGAACCCGACAAGATGATCGTTCTGAATTGCGTGTAATTGAGGCGCATCAGGGAATGAGTTCTAATGTATTAAACATGTCACTGAATAAAAACCGAAATCTCAGAAAATGCAATGATAAAAATATATGTTACCGCAATAACTAGCTTATGACATAGCTTTCTCAAATAACATATGCCACTGCTTGCAATCCTTCAATATTTTTCAAAAAAGCTGCTTTTCAACTCAGAATCGAGCATCCCCATCCTGATATTTTTACACTAATTACAATTACCTCTATACTGTGTGACTAAGTGGTAGGGAGTTGGATTTTATTTAACAAACTTGTGACTCGTATCACTTCAATGATACTTCAAAACAATAATCTATTTTAGTGATTGTAACTACACCTCCCATGATGCTTTGACGCTCACTGGTTCCCATGAGTCTGTGCACTAAAAGAGCATAGAGTAAAGCTGACTGAGCTTGGCATTTGTGAGACGTAAAGATTAGAACAGTCACGTTTTTTGACTTGGTGTTCTTCGTTTTGAACTTATTTCTGTTTGCAGAACTTTTGCAGCTGCCTGTCTGGTTTTCAAGCGCTAGCCGTTAGCCTTTAGCGCATCAATCTACCGGATGCAATATGGTCTGCCTGTTCAAATATTAATGATTGTATTTACTTTAATCTTACTTCTTCCAGTGTTACTTTGTCTCTGTCGTCTGCCTCCAGAACCATTATTTAAAGAAACGAGAGCTTATATTTACGACAATTTTTGAAATTGGCAATTTAAGCACCCTGCAAATTTTTGAGCCGCTAAAATTTTGAAAAAAAAAAAAAAAAAACTGGTGCTCATATTTGCGTAAATACTGTACAGTATACACGTATAAACAGTAGACTTTATTGGGAGGAATCTCAGTCTAAGTCATATCTCAAAACGCCAATTTGTGTTATAAATCACAACGATTATAGAGACACATTTGAAACTCGAAGAGCTAGACTTGGACCAGTTCACTGATGAAAGCTGGCAATGGCTTTTTCCTGCTCTGTCTCTCTTTCTCTCTCTCCCTCTCTTTCTCTCTCCCGCCGCCTCATCTTCATTACGCACAGCGGACGGCCGAGACGGAGGGGGAGGCGTTTTAATTGGCTGGGCTGATGGAGACAAGCGCCTCTGTTGGCTGTGTATGCGAGGCATGGATCTAATGCAGTCCCAGGTGAGCCGGACAGGCCAGGAGATTTAAAATCTCAGAGCAATTTAAGAGGCAACAGAAGAAAGCGCTGCTGGATAACCGAGGACTTGCCACTGCTTACCCAGATGCCCATTAGTTGCCTTTTCTCTCTCCATCTCTACATTTATTCTACCCTTCACAGCCTCTCTCAGTCTTTCTCTCTCTCAATGCTAGAATAATTTAAGAAGTCTTTGAGAAACAAATATATTCAGCTCATTTCGATCATTTTATCCTGCCAGTGACCGAGCGCAGGCCTTTTTCTTCCCCATCTATCCATCTCCTCCTTTCTCCTGGCTTCATTTGTTCATGCTCTGTGTAGTGCGCTAGATGCACTTTGACCTGATTGATGAGGTGTCTGCTTGAGATGAACCTGATGGATGACGAGTCCCGCTCCTTTCTTTCTTTACGGAAGAGCAAAACACAACGATAATTCACAGGTAAAGAGCGAGAAGGAAAGTTGCGTATGGTTTAACGTCTCAGTCCATTCAGGGAAGCGGGAGAATAATGAGTTGTGGAGATTAATTATTTAAATGAAAAAGTCTATTAAAGGAAGACAAATCACAAATGAGATCTGTTTAATATATCGGCTGCTCCAGACGAGGGATTAGATTAAACGGAGAGCAAATGTATTTTGCTAAGAGTCTTTTGCTAACAGTCAACATGAAAGTCTATCGTTAACACAGCTTACACTGCAAAACATCCATGTGAAAAAATAAGAAATTTAAACACAAAAGGTGTAAAAAAAATTAAATCATGTAAAATTATCTGCCAATGGGGTGAGAAATTTTACTTGGTAAAACAGCTTGAAACCAGACAAAAATGGTAAAAAAAAAAAAAGAAAAAAATCTTGTTACATGGTAGATTTGTTCCTGCATTTCAGTTCTTGTTCTCATTGGATTTAATATAAAAAGTAGCTCGTTTCTTACATTTAGAAACATTGTGTTCTTAAAGCAAGGAATTTTCACTTGGCATTTCTTGTTTCAGGAAGTTCTGTGACAAAACATAATGTCTACTTTGAAAAATTTCTCGATTTAGTGTAAAATATCATCAACATTTGCCTTTTTTTCTAGGCAAGAAAATTCAAGTCCTATTTTCTTGAAATAAGCAAAGTAATCTATTACCTATAACAAAGTAAACTATTCTATCCTATTGTATACTATCACAGCGTTTTTAAAATAATGACTGCAATTGTTCCATATGTGAAGGCGTGTGTCTGTAATATTTTGTTTTCTACACTATTGTTCCCCACAGAATTTTAAAGTAAGGATCTCAGGGACATGCTGATTGACGATCTGAGGAACATTGCGTGAAGAGCAAATGAAGAATGTATTGTTGACTAAAACGCAAGGAAAGTGAGACAACAAGAAGCAAGAGAACTGCCACAAATTGTGTATACTTGACTTATTTTTTTCACAATCAATGGAGAATAACGTAAATTTCAACGTTTTTGAATTTTTGAACGTCTTTTTAAATGAAAGAAGACCTACCTACCTATATAAAAATATAACAACATTGGAGAATTACAATAACATTACATAACATTGTTTAAAAACATTTTTTTTTTAAAGAATTAAGTTGTCAGAATGCCTAACATTGTCCTTAGTTTTGACCTATAGATCCAGAAATGTTAAATTTATTCTCCTCATGACCCAATAGTCAAAGCAGTTTAAATAAAGCCACATCATAAAATGAACTTCATTCATGAGTAAATGTTTTTTTTTTGGTAAAAAGAACGAAAATACAATGTTGAGTAACTTTTCTGCTGCTCTACTTGAAGCTTCTCTCACTACACTGCACTGACATCTGTAGCTGCTTAATAATTCACCACCAAACCTGGAAAGAAAGGCAATGCATTTGTCTTGAAGGCCACAGAGGCCGAGCGAGCTCTTGCTGGAGATTCCGACCTGTTCCTTTGTTTGGCGCCGGGTTTTGCTGTCACAAGTCATTTATCCAGAGCCGATGGAAAACAGCAATCAAGCAAAGAGAGAGGTGGCTCAAATTAAACCCGCCAAATGTAAATGAAAGTGAAACAAGAGAAGCATTAAATTGGCAAGTTGAGAAACTGGGACTCTGGAAAAAAAAAAATACAAAAAGAACCATCGTCCCAAACTTACTTCCCACTGGGAGAAGGAATGTGGTTACCTTGACGACTAGAGCAAGTGTTTGAGGAGTAATAGGAGAACTGGGGATTCAGTTATTAAAGTCCCACTCCTCGTGTCCGACTTGAGAAACAGAACAATAAGGCGACTGCACAGAGCTTGCAAACCTCATATACATCAAGCCAATAAAGTGCATGCATCGACAACATACACTACTGGAATTTACTCCAAAGCTCTCACACTTATACGACAGATATTATTTGCAAAAAAAGTTTTAAGAAATGTATAGTTCTGGAAGCCGTTGGTTTCCAGTTCCTCAATTCCAGTATTTCTACTTGAGGTTCCTAATTGCTCAGTACACTAGCCTCAAGCTCAAGTAGGCACCCCTTTAAGTATGCATTGAGTATGCACAATTCTAATGTCAAGATTTATTACTTACAGTTGCAACAACTTGTTGGTTTCAAAGTGTCTTGGGTTTTTTAATGCGTGAAAAAAAAACACGTTTTACTGCGTTCTATAAGTGGAGAATTGTCACAATCTACGCTGGCGGTGATTTACCCCATCGGAGAGACATTTATGTTGAACTGTATTTTGAACTTTTATTTTGAACTGTCTGAACTCTGTTTGTTTACATCTGGACACTTTCAGAGTTGGTTCAGGTGAATTAGTTAATTATCTGTTTCAGCTGTTTCATTTCTGTTAAATTCTGTCACCTGTTCTCTGGATTGCTTCATTATTGCCTCATTATTTAATACCTGTGTTTTCTGTGTGCTTGTGAGTTCGACATACCGTATTTTTCGCCCTATAAGACGCACCCAATATTAAATGAGGAAAATCTAGAAAAAAAAGATTCTGAACCAAATACTGTAGTAAAATATTTTATATCAAATATAAAAGTTAACAGCAGTTTAAGAACAATTGTATGCCAAACATGTAACATGAACAGTCAGTAAAGTCAGTATTAAAGTCAGCCGGTATTGAGATGTGCCGATATCGTGGATACCGCGAAAATTCATGAATTAGATTTTTATATAAGTATATAAACACCAGTATATAAACAGTATTACACATTAGTTTCGTTACAAGTTGTAACTTACAACTACCAATGACGGCACGGACATTGCTAATCGAACACAGTTTGTACTTCACGCGCAAATGCGTGCCGCTCCGTTTTAAGAGAGCGGCTGTTTTGGTTTTAAAGACGTGTGCGAGGAAAATCTGCTTGTTTTATTTTGATCAAAGTTTGTTTTCATTTGGAAATCATGGTTTCATTGTTTCACAAGATTCTGCGCGAGAAAGAAAGCGAGACAACGTATGTAATACCGCGGTTTTGCATACTAAGATGGCGGTGAGCGCGCTCCGCGGATCTCTGCATTTGCCGTATAAGACGCACCAACTTTTCACCCTCAGTTTTGGGGAAGAAAAAGTGCGTCTTATACGGCGTAAAATACGGTACTTTATGTCACAAGTTTTCTGATGTCCGGATTGGAATCCTTGGTCTCTCTGTTATCCAAGTTCTGGGTCCTGTTCCTGAGCGTAAGTCCAGCGGTTAAGTTAGGTTTTGTTTGTCTCCGGTGGCTGTTTTATTTCACATAGTGATCTTGGTCCTTCACGACCCGTTTCTGTTATATTTCTGTTTTGGCCTATTATTAAAAGCATCTCCTTGCATTTGGATCTGAGCTCCTGTTCCTCCTGTAAGCTCTGACAGAGAATGATGTTGTAGTGCTTTTGAAAGCTCTAGAATTGCGCAAGTATGTTCTGAATTGTGTGGGAGAGGAATAAGACACCCATCAAAGGTCTGGACGCAAACGAGAGAAGTTTGGTAGGCTGCGCACACAAGAGAGGTCCAGTTTTCCAGGCCATTCCAGGTCATGGGTTCAATTCCCAGAGAAAGCAGGAAACATTGAATTGTAAAAAAAACTTGTAAGTCACTTTGGATAAACACGCCTGTTAAATGACTGTAAAGTAACGAAAAAGAAAGAAAAGAAACGGTTGAGAGAAATAAGATGCACATGAGAGAGGTCCGAAAATGGGTGAGAGAGATTCGACTTGGCAAGAGAAGTCCGGAAGCAGAAGAGATCTGGAAGCAAGTAAGAGGGACATGCGGACAAGAGAAGGGTGGAGAAAATGGTTCAGATGTGCATCAGAGGATCCCTGGAGCGGGCAAGAGGCATCAAACGCGCAAGAGAGGTCTGGAAGTGGGTGAGATAGAACAGACGCATGCCAGAGAGGTCTGAAAGTGGACAAAAGGGATCAGTCATGCCCCAGGCTAGCCCAGAAGAGGGTGAGAGGGATCAGACCAAAACGAGAGGTCCGGAAGCTGGCAAGAAGGATCAGACTAGTGCCAAGGTCTGAACGTAGGCAAGAGGGGATGGACTCCTGTGAGAGAGGTCCGGACTCACATGAGAGAGATCAGACATATGCAAGAAGTCAAGTGAGAGAGAGCGCAAGAAAGTTGATGATGTCACAGAATAGTCACTCCTCGCTGTTTACCGAAATCACAATCAGATATCACAGTCTACACAGATATCACAGATAACACAGAAATGTTCTCCAACTGGAATGACAGCGAAATCAAACAGCTGACAGGATGAAGACATTTGTCACCACATCAAAGGAACAGATAGTGACGCCGTCACATATGAAACAATTATCGCTGTTATTTTTACAAAGGTGCAGCTGTTTATGTTGATGATGTCACCGAAAAAACTGGGATGAAAACACTGTGTGAAGTTATTTTCCGGTAAAATGCGGGAATGGCAGCACTTGTGTGAACAGTCTTTACCGTTCAAGTCGTTCTGGTATTTTACCTGCATTTTACCAGCATTGCTGTGTAAAAGGGGCTATTGTTGCAAGGGAACAATTTAGTACTTGAATTTCTGACTCTATTTAGCTTCGATTTAGCCTGAAGGGTCAAATTGACCCAAAAAATAATATATTTACACTACATAGAGATTTTCTCAATACTTTAAAACTTTTAAAACGGGTCAATTTGACCTGAACATAATAGGAAGGTTAACTTGTTTACGTGTTTAAAAGTAAATGAATGTTCCGTTAAATTGTTGTTGCTATTAATCTGTACAAATTACACTAACAGCACCAATTTCACAGAGCTTTCATTTCTAAATACAGTTGTGAATACCCAAAAGTGTTTGACATTCCAGAACATCTCAAATTACTACAGAATTGGATGAACAACCAATTATAAAAAAAAATTCACAACAGCCATTAATACGTAGGAGATGTCAAATTTTCGAAATGCAGCATGTGTGCAGACCTACACAACTGTAGAGAAGGACGTTTATGCTCGAATTAAGTGCCATTGAGTAGGAAAATCCGTATATGGATACTGAATGATAACGTGTCAGAGCCTAGTCGTCCACTTAAAGGGTATTTCAAGGCTCTACAGTTAGCACGGTGCTACACATCTCTGAATATAACTAGACTAAGTTCACTAAGTTTTGTGCAGAGATCAACCAAACGTTCCCTGGTGAAAAATACTCAGCCAAACGCTGTTACAGAGGATAAATGAAAAGGCTAAAAATGTATAGAGCAATTACATGGAGAAGGAGACTTCCATCACGTTCCAATTGTTCAAGAAGTTCTTGACATTCAGTTCTGATTTGAAACGAAACACCAGGCCACTGCTTCTTCCTATCCACTGCTTCCTTTCTGGATCACCGGTAGCGGAAGATGGTTTTAGCTTCAAGAGCCTCAACTTGACCTAAGACACAGCGGAAATGTGTAGAACATTCAAGCTGTACGAGATGTTCTTGCTCTACTGTCCGAGAGCAAATTTAAGCAAAGTTTTATACAGTTCAATTACAATTGTTTTGTAATTTCTTATATAAATGTCTTGATCTTTTCTGTATTTTGTCCATTTTGACAGGTTGTTTTTTACGCTCTCTCATCACCTTGTTTTTGTTTCTCATCTTCAAACCGTAAAAGTGATTCATTTTAAAACAGTTTCAAAACCTATTTTTGTGTGTGTGCACACTCTTCTTTTTTGCAGGAATTCAAAGCATATTTCACCATTTATATGTTTTGCTTTTCATCTTTCAGTCAAGCGTCTCAATCAAAAAAAGGATTCTGTTCTGCCAGGAATTTTCCTCTTTAGTTTGAAGCACCTTTGCTTTATTTAAAGATGAACCGTTTGTCTTTCTCATGTTCTGCATTAAAGCTTTTACTCTTGTCTTGTTTGAACAGATCGTGACAAGTTTTCTTTTAAAAAGTCAGAGCACAAGGATTCATTCTTCTGCAAAATTACCCCCTGTGCCAAAAGATATTAATCCATTCGTCATAACTCCCCAAGCCTAAAGAGAAATACAGTAATCATTACTGTAAAGGCCACTAGTCGCTAGACACTTTTCAGGAAAGGCCACTAGATGCAAGCAATTTTTTATGCCTTCTCTGAGTCATGATATTCTCCCAAAGTGTGTGTGTGTGTGTGTGTGTGTGTGTGTGTGTGTGTGTGTGTGTGTGTGTGTGTGTGTGTGTGTGTGTGCGCGTGTGTGTGAATACAATAAAATGTATCTTATTCTTAATCCTTTGCACATACGTAAAGCTAGTCAGTTTTATATGATCAACAAGTATCAGATATAGACTAAAGAATCGCATCAAAAATCTTCACCGCTTTAATTAAATGAAAGCTCAATTGAACTAATCACAAGAGCAGACACTAGCTAACATTGCCTTACAGCTCTGCATTCAACCACTTCATATGTTGTTCCAGTCAACCCAGCACTTTAAAGCCCAGCATCATCCGTTACTACTGATTTAGCCACAACGTGCCATCAACTAATGGATTCAAATTGTGGACTAAAATGTGCAATTTGACTCTATAAGGTGGTTCTCTCAACATTCTAGAGCTTGGTGGCACAGTGGGTTGTGTTGTTGCCTAGTTGCAACCCATCAGACTCAAGTTTAAATAACGTCTCAGACTCGAAAATCCATTCAAAAACCAGTCGAGACTCAATTTTTGTGTAAAGTTTGCCTGTTCTGTGCTTGCTTGAGTTTCTTCTTGATCTCCAGTTTCCTTCCACTCTCAAAAATGTGTTTGCTTTGGTAATATTGTAGCACAGCCACATAAAACAACGTGAAATGAAGAGTGGGGTGTTTTGGTGTTGTGTTGGTGTCAGAGAGTGTGACAGCCGAGATTCCAGAAATGTGAAAATATATGGGGGTGTTGTTGTGGTGATAGGGGCGTGTATCAGCTGTGGTGGGGAGTACGAATGCTGCAAATATAATCGTTCTTTCGGACTACGGATTCATCGGGTCACAGGACAATCGCAATTTGTCGAATACTAGACTACAGAGAAAACCGGTGAGGTCAAACCTTCTTTTTTATGGCCGGGGTGGTTTGGATTGCCGTAGACATCGGAAATAGACTCATTGGCTACTCTTTTTCCGGGAACTTTACCTGTATACACGAACCTGTAGGACTATTTGTCTAACTTTCTGGGCAGGTTTTTTGTGAAATGTATATTTAAGTGTGTGAATGTATGTTCATTATTCGATAACGGTTTAATGTTGGGGAATGAAACAAATCACACTGTAACTGTTTAATGTTGGTGAATGAAGCGCAATATAACTTGTTATTGTGGGGAAAAGAAACAAACCAAAACTGTTTATTGATGGAATAAGAACAAACGATTTATAAAAATAAGAAAAATCAAAAGTCTTTTAATTTAGTCAAAAATTGTGTTAACTAACTTTTCATTAGGGAAGTGTCACAAAATCCCCCGTACCTTTCAAACTTTGTGTCCCACTCTACGACTGGTTGACCACCTGTCCAGGGATTGATTCCAGCTCCATGTGACCCAAAAATGGAATTGTGATTCGGAAAATGGAAAGATGGAACAATCAAATCACGAACAAAACTTCCGACCAGCAAAACTTCAACACAAACTTTCTCCAAAGCAGTTAACTGTTCTTTACATTGATGTTGGACATTCACGTTCATGACTAGCCTCAAACCACAACCACGATCAACGAATTGAGCCACAGGAAAGCTAAACAAACCCTTTCTGGAATTCAATCGTTGCTTAAGTCATCCTACACAACGTCTGCTCAAGAAATCGGATCACAGTGATGAGAACATTGCATTGTAAGCCACAGAGTGAGGGGACTGTGGGAGTGGAGGACACTGCTCTTGATGTAGAAGAAGCAGAGCAAACCCAGACTCCTCGCAGAGCTCGTCCATGCCTCTGCGGCTGATTGATTCATTTACGGTATTGACTGACACTTCTGTCTGCACAGCAGGACCTCTCAACCACAATCACTCACTTACTCAGATAATGGCAAAAGACTTCCAGCCGTGCCGCCTTTAGTAACTCTCATCTAGACAAGATCTTCAGAGTCTCTTTGCTGTGTAAACTTAGTTTTACTCTTAAAACTGGCTGCAAAAGTTCCAATACCCCAAGGAAACTGATAATTGCCGGCCTTGGAAAAGACTGTCTTTTCCCAAGAAACTGATTGACAGAGAATGTAGACCATTGGTCAAATATACTCAACTTTACAGGCTTGCTTGAGACAAACTCTCTGCTTTGGTTGAGGCTTTTAGAGGACGTTTGAAAACCGAGAATGATCTCTAGTGCACCAAAATGAACCAAGGCATTGCTTAAAAAGAGTCTGAGGCCAAACAAACTCTGGTATGATTCAAACTAGGTGTGAATAGAAACTGAACATTTTCCTTTTGTACAGAAAGTTACAGTTGCTGTTTGCTTTATTTACTAAACTTAACTTGTGACTTGTATCATTTTGATATCGTTTTATTTGAATAACAATCTGAATAGTTATTTATTTGAATGTAATTGTTGTCTAGATAACAAACTTAAATTCTAGTGGTCAGGACTTCATTTCCCAAGATTATTTGCTTTCAGGTCAGACTCCTCACATGCACAAAGCATTGTTTTAAGCTCAAGCCTGTTTCAAGCTCTGAGTCTCTCGCTCTGTGATTGGTTGGCTGCACGGTGTATGTCCTGCCTTCAGGCCCAGAGTTGCTATCATTGGATCTAGTTCTGTATCACCCACTGGTAAAAAAAAAAAAAAAACGGATGGGAGTCCATCACCAGCGAGCAAGTAAATAGGCAACAATGGCTAAAAAAAAGTTATCTTGAAGTAAAATAAATGCCCTCAGTAATGCCAGATGGCGGTTCTAGAGGGTGAATTTTACTGGTTGGGTGAAATGTAAATCACATAATTCGCCAAAAATGCTTTCTACCCAATCTGAACATTTTTTTCACTTTGTTTCCATTTCTTCCATTTTTACTTTATCTCAGTCATAATTTTTCTTAAACACCTAGAGCGTCAATAATAAACTGTAAAAGGTCCTGAATGGGCAGTGGATGGTATCAGACAACCTATAAAGCCGTTGCTTATCATTTTAACACTTTTTTGCAATTTCCTTCCATTTGCCATCCATTCTCCAAGCGCACAGACATGCTCGACTCCCAACACAAACACAACACACACTGCTCCATGAATTCAAAATAGATGATTTTCTGCTTGGCTGGTCAGAGGTCGAACAGCTTATGGGCTTGATGGGCCTTTGCTCCAATGAGAAAATGAGCGACAGGTCCCGTTTACTTTGCCTTATTTACCTTAGGCTAACATCTGCGTAAATAAAACAGGGATGTTCTATCAATCAAGGTACACAAGCTGTGATCTATGTTAATACGACCCTGTGTGTGACCGTCTACCCTCGGAGGCTTGTCAATGTCACAATTCCATTATAGTGTGTTAATGGGCCTTGCCACAAACGCTAACACTTGTCTGGGAGAAATGATGCATGGCCTGATGTCATAACAGAGCAAATTATTCTCCATCTATGAATAGCTTCACGCACCTCGGTTCCACTGAAAATCCAGCCGAGGTACACCATCATGCTTAGCTACAGGTATGCAAATCATAGAATTCACAAATTAATAAGTCTCATTATTGCAACCACCTTGGGGAAGTGGAAATGACAGCTTTAGCCCCGAGGTTAATGGTGAAGCTAACACACAGTGTATGGAATTTGTATAATTAGACTCGCTATTTCACAAATTGACCATATTATTATTCATTAATCCAGGAATCAACGAGACCATCCACAATTAAACCCACGATCATTCAGAGTTCAAAAGGATCAAGAAGTGCAGTCGGGATGCTATTAGACTGCCTGCTTTTCAATTGCTCACAAAATGATGCCAATTGGAAGACGCTTAACAGGTCAAATTGCATCCTGTGTGTATGCAGATACGTCACTATATTCATTAATATACACACTTGCACATGTCTTTTGCAACAATTAAAAAAAACGTTTATATGTATAATTATACATGAAACATATGATGTTTAAAGTGAGTGAGACTATCAATATAGCCCTATGGTCCATATCAAAATTGTGCTCTGCTTTTAAGTGCACATACACACAGAGAAGTGAACACACACACACCCGGAGCAGTGGGCAGCTGTCGTGGAGCCCGGGTGGGGCATTTTGGGGTTCAGTGTCTTGCCCAAGGACCCTTAGTTGCAGAACCAGCCGTAGGGGGATTCAAACCAGAAATCTCTCGGACTTGAGTCCATGTCCCACAACTCCCCCATGATGAATAATGAAAAAAACTAACAATTTGTTGTTAGTTGGTTGTCAAGGACTCCAGATAGTAGAGAATGTCTGGATCAAGATCTCAGAGTCCAGATCTCAGCACCTACAGGAAGAAGTTCAGGGTAATGCTTGATGGTTATAGAAAGAGGCTTTTGAGGCCATGGAATTGCTAACTAGATGACTTGAGCATGTCAAGATGGCCTTAAGATTAGGCCTTGTAGAGATGGACTAGAGATTGCTAAGTAACTGACCTTCATGGTTACCATAGTCACCTATACTTCAACTCAAGGGAAATTGAGTCCTAAGAATAAGTGTCTCAATTCTGCAGCAGTTACTTGCTCAAGAACCAACTGCACCAAACGATGTACCACCTAGCACACAGAAGCATGCAACAGTGGATGGCGAGTACTAGACAGAGCCTGTGAGTGAATCCACAAATGCAGATTATTCTAGCAGAGGCTGCACATTTAGTTTGACCATTAGCCATCTACGTGATCGACATCACCGACACTCCTCCAGGCAAATAGTTCAGCGCTCTAGATAGAAGTCAAACACAGAAAAAACAAAGCAATAGCAAGACATATATTGTAATGCCACAATTTAAGAATATAACACTCTAAGGTGCAGGTGTGTTTTGGTTTCAGGCAAACTAGTCTATGCAACCTTTCTATACGCTTATATTCAGTTATTAGATATGTTACGTATAATTACAGCCGATCATACGCTTCATTGAAGAGATGCAGCTACAGTCTACTTTTAAATTGACTAACAGTTTTTGAGTCTCGAATTCTGCTAGGCAGAGTTTTGGTAGTAAATTAAACGATCATCCTTATCTGTAGCTTTTGGAGAATCGCGGTGTTATAAGCTGGCCTGAATACTGAGCTGCACATTACACAGAACAGCTATTATGTATGAATCCTTTGCTCATCGGACACCACACCCTCAAGCAGCCATTGTTGAACCAAAGTTTGACTTGCCACTCCGGAGTTGGAGGTTTGAATCCTGGTTCAGTAGGTTCTACAACTGAGTGTCCTTGAGCAAACCACTGCTCACCAGGTGCCACGGCTTATGGCTTCCCACTGCTCCAGATTTGGGACTTCATTGGGAGTGTGTAGTAGTTAAAGGCATATTACAATTCCTATCTGGCCTGTAGTGGCCATATGGACAAACTCACATCAATCACTCACTGATTTTACAAATGAGAAGCCACCATTTTTCTCAGTCAGTCAGTGCCCATGCTATACATTCTCAAGGTGCCAAAACTAACAACAGAGTTGACTTTCAACAGCCAGACAAGACCTAACACCATGAGAGAAATACTTTGTGCTAAGACATTTGAAATGCCCAGACGTTGCATCACTAGCAACATATACAAACCGTCTGACATATTCTTGACACTTTTTTGTCCACAAGTGACTGTAATTACCATGCATTCACTTGTGGTTCAGTTCAGACGGCCGGGACTGCTATTTCTAGCTGGACTGAGTTGGGGTGAGAACCAGTAAATCCTACAATTCTTTCATATTGCGACCAGAAAGGCTTTATATTCTTCTACTTGTTTGTCTGAGAGCTAATGGTGTTTACCATTACTCATGGTCTATGAGGAATCAAGATCAATAGTGGTGCTAATGTTGACCGCCTAATGAGGAAACTCCCACCATCTCCAATAAGAGACTTAAATCTTTTGCTTTAAATGTGGGGTCCTACTGAGAGGCAGCAGTAGAATCTACAAGATGTCTAACTTTTGTTTAGATGGAAAAAATCAAACTCTGATTCATCATGATGTCAATTTGCCAGTTCTGAAAGCTATTCTGGACCGCCCAGGTACAATCATTCCAAGCTTTACCTTAGTTCCCACAACCAATTTAAAAAAAGCATTATTTATGGCCAACACACCCCAATAGAGGTTCTACTTTTATAATTCTATTTCGTAGCTAAAGGCTATTTTGTTGTCAAAGTTATTCTGCATGACTGTGTGTGCACCATGAAACTTTCGCTGCATCTTGGAAAATAGAATTTTGATTTATAGATAAAGAGTGGATTTAATAAGGAAAATCAACAATTTCCCTTATAGTATATATAAAACCCGCAGATCATTTAAACAGCAGAGACAAGTTGTGTTGTAAGTCACGATCCACAACTATTCCTAGCTTGTTATCACCAGCACATTTCCTAATGGTACCAGTCACTGGCTCCTGCCATTTTGCTAACAGCCTCATATCTTTTCGAAATCCCGGCCTACGACATGCCAGGAAATATAGTACAATAAGGTGAAAATGAGATAACTGTCATTGTTACATTCCTATTAGTGGAAGTTTTGTGAAAGTTGTGTGACCGCAGTAACCTTAACCTTCATTCATTGGTTGGATCCTTTTTCCGGGTGTGGTCCTGAAATCACATGACACATGATAGAGCACATGCAAAACTCTAATACTCATTTTGATGGCAATTGACCCATGGGTTAAAAATAAAAGGTCGCAGGTTCAAATCCTAACAACCAGGTAGTACAACTAAACCCAAGAAATAAACTAAATTACAAAAAAATAAACAAATACATTATATATTTGATTCCTTTTCTGTTTCCATGTTAATGTGTGCTTCAGTGAGACATTTTTATACCTGTTTATTTAACCTGTTGTTGAGATTGTACCTAACTGCTGTCAGATTGCAGAATCTTTCCCAATCATTTAAATGTAACAGTGAACTGCTGTGGAAATGCGGTTTCTAAGGATACGCCTCTCGAACATCTGATTTGTCATCGGTACCCGGTGAGATTAGATCATTCTGGAGATGCTCCTGCTGACAAACCAGTTGAGGGTCTGCAAGATTCTCAATGAGAATGAAGATGCAAAGCCTAGGCTGATAAAAAAAAAAAAAAGTCAATGCTTTAAGATGCAGAGTGGTTTACTTCTCAATAGGAGGTGCAATCAAAAACTAGAATGATGGAACATGACAACAAAGACAGAAAGAGACAGGGAATGGTTTGGTTGTGTTGGTGTGTGTGTGTGTGTGAGAGAGAGAGAGAGAGACAGTGAGAGAAAGAGAGAGAGAAACTTGACGTTTTTCAGCATCCAGTAAAAAGTTTCTGTTGATTCGAATCTGCAAATCTATCAGGTGCACAATTTGGAAAAAGGAAAAAATAGGTAAAACGAGCAAGAGAAACATGCAACAGCATTCTCTTTATATATTAACAGTATCTAATTTATCATTAAAGGAATATAAATAAAGTTTTTTATACGGAGAAGAAATGTATCCCCCTATACTAGAAACATTGTTAGATATATTTCAATATATATTTGGTAGCACTTTATAATAACTATTAAGAAGCTTCTGAACTCTTCATGATTTACAGTATGAGGTAATCTTATCTTCATGCGTGGTTAAGTATTAATTACCAATGACTAAGCAGTTCGTTCGTGAGCATATTCATTTGATGTTCATCATTAACAAACGTGTTACTAAGTATATGTCATGCCTAATTCATTCTTTGTTAACAATGAATTAAGTTCTTATTCGTGCTTATGTAACGCTAAATAAGGTGTAGTTATTATAAAGTGCTATCGTTTTTTAACATTCATGCATATTGTTAAGAACAGTTTCATATAAAGCCTAAAGAAGATAGAAAGATTGCAATATATGAACAATAGCTATGTATTTATTGAACAAGCTATAGTTCAAATACGTATATATACATTGAACTGGCAACTCAGAAGACAAGTCCAACTCTCTACCACTAGACAAGGACTGCTGGTGAATGAGACTACATGGTTTTAGGACCAGATGATTCTGCTCTTCATGCTATAAAGGACCTACATCTTCACCAGATCAAAATACTGGATGACGGAAGTGCAAACCCAGAAGACTCCTACTACTACTTATGTTGCCCTCCAGACAACTAAAGTAACAACACTTCCCCCTGGAGACAGAAATGTCAGCGGTGGTGGTTCAGAATTGCCACCTCTACTTAACCTAGCAGAAATGAAGGATTCAGAGAAGGTCAAAGTTTCAACAGCAACACAAGTGGACATTCTCCATGTGTGAGGTGAGCAAAATATGGTTAGATTTGGTGTCATGCTTCAAGTGGTAGCATCACTTCATGGCAGGTTAACATCTCGCCTTGGTAGGTTCCACAACTGAGTGTTTTTGAGCACGACACTGACCCTCACATGCCCCCCGGGCGCTTTGGCTTAAGGCTGACCACTAGAAGAGGAGAGTTGGATCCAAATAGAGGCTTGCCTCCTCGGTCAGAGTTATAGCATGTTGTCTGCTGAACCTAAGGACCTAATCTACTCAATATTTAGTCAGTTGCTTCTGTTTGTATGTGAGGAAAATTGCATATGTGTATTTTCATTTTGTACTTTTTTAGTACTTTGACATTAGTCACCTTGACAAAAGTAAAATTATAATACATATTTGTGTAATCAAACTATGCTCTGTCCACGGTCCTAATTAACCATAAATTGTACTACCGCTCAATAGTACTTGAAATACGTTCTTTGGTACTGAGCGCTTTACAATGTGAATAGTATAATATTCTGCAACAAACGCTTGGAGATGTGTCAGCAAAGTTTGGAATAAAGCCACAGTGTGCATTTAACTCTTAAAGTGAAGCTACGCACACACAATAAAGTGGTCACACACAAACAGGGAGCAGTGGCCAGTCGTAAGGCGTGATGCCCACTTTCATCCTGGGTACCACAGCTTAAGACTGGCCATTGGTCAAGGGCACAAAGTTGTAGAACTTACTGAATTGGGATTCAAACCTGCAATGCTTTGGTGGAAAATACCATTCCCTAACACACTAGACCACAACTGCAGAATCGGAGCATTCCGTTATTACAGTAGGAACAAAGGGATTCTCTCCCAAATGTCTTTAGATTAACTAGAATGTATAATCAGTCATTAAACTTTAACGTTGGAACATGTAATATGTTCACAAAAACAACAAATTATGTTTTTACTACATTTCCTTTGCACCAAATTTGTAATCTATCTATGTAATCTAACTGTAATCTATCTACGTTTCATATGAATGGTAAACAAAAATGAAAAAAAAAAAAAAATGAAAAAAACTAAAGAAAGAAAACCCAGTTGTTCTAAAGCGAAGACATGTTAGTTCTGTATTCATTTGTAGATTTCAAGCAACAACCAATAATGTACAATGTATCTACTCACATCACGTAGGTACTTACAAAACACTATGATACTTTTAATCTCTGTTTACAAGAGTTTTTTGTAAGTAACACGTGATCCACACTACCTGCGTTTCCACTCAAGTATCTAATTCATTCCACTTCCTCCACTGCTCTTAATTCAATATATTTTTGGCGCAGAAGAAAATATAAGAGCATCTGACAGGCACGTCAAATCCTTCAACTCGAGCCTCCTTCGTAGCACCAATGCTAAAAGTCTCATGTGAAAACCAAAGAAGAGAAAGAGCTGGAAAAAAAGCGTCTTTAATCAATAAACTCCTGGCAAACTTAGGACACACTCATTAAAGCATAAATGAAATGGCTGCTTCTGAAGGAGAAAAATCCAGAGAAGCCCTTTAAAATGAATTCATTATTTCCCTGTCTTCATTAATACGACCCCAAGAGATCATACGGGATAATATTGTTCCCTAAAAGGCGAGTTGGCTCTAAACTTGTGGATTAATTGAGCCAATCCGGCTGTAAGTTGAATAGCCAACAGCCACTTCCAAAGACAGACCACAAGAGAATCGACCAGATGACAAACTGATCTGACCTAATGATGTATTAGTAGCTCGCCTCATCAACGTTTCCCAGTAAAGTTGAAACTTATTTTATTTCTAAGCTAAAACTCCCAGTATAAGTTTTATAATTCCAATAGACCTAATGCAACAGGTACAAGTTTGATTCCTGAACAAAGCCACTGATTGTATTCCGCTAAAGTGTGAGACATGGTGACTTTGGATTGAAGAGAATAGGTGTCTGCTAAGAGCATTAGATGTAAAAGTATAAAAATAGGTCAAACTGAACAAATTGACCTTTACAGAATATAACAGAAGACATAAAATCCTCAATTATTATAATCAGATATTGAATGGAAGAGTCAATTGATCAATTTGGAAAATTGCAGACATTATATTTAAACTTGTTTTTAAAGCACTTACTTTCAACCTCAAAATTACATCCTTTTTCTTAAAAGTATAAAAAAACAGCTTTTTATATATTTTATATATTATTTTATAATAGTTATACACTGATATCAGGGAATTCTGGAGAAAGCAGGGAAAATTGAAATGCAGGTAAAGCATTCCCAAGGAAAGCAGGACAAATTGTAAAAAAAATAATTGTAATGTAAAGTAAGTTGCCTTGGATAAAAGTGTCTGCTAAATGAGTGTTAAGTAAAGACATCAATGGGTGGCACGGTGGTGCAGTGGGTAGCGCTGTTGCCTCCCAGCAAGAAGGACCTGCTTGTGTCATGGGGTCGTGACTCATTTGTAGTTTCCATGTTCTCCAGGTGCTTGAGTGGGCTCCTCCCGGTCCTCCAGGCTCCTCCCATAGTCCATTGGCCATATTTCAAGCCATATTAAGATTACTGTGTCATTTAAGTAATTTTAAAGTTGGATACTGACCCCAAGATGACATAGAGGATTCTTAGAGTGCATTCTGATCTTGAGATTGCGAATCAATGAGTCTTATTGGATACTCCAGGAAGTTTGAAGATTACCTCAACTCATGCCTAAGGATCAAACCCATCAACCGATGAACGGCTTCAGACACAGAATGGATCCCCAAGCAGACTTCTTTATAAAACCAACAAATTCTTTAGGCAGAAGCTTAGCAGCAAGGTTGCTACCAACAAGGCACACCTCACCCAACTCTTCTTCCTTTAATGTTCATAAATAACCAACATAAATAAAACCAAGTCACTCTTCCGGGTGGTGCTTCTTGGTTCCGAAAACCTAAGTCTAAGAGTCTAAGTTCCAGAACCGTTTTGTCTTATCATAGGAGTGACACAAAAGTATCGTCTACATGGAAGTTTTCAATCATTCTGCCTATTGGTAATTTAGAGTGTTGAGGTGAAAAACTTCTTCAACTGGAAAATTTGCCTGAAAGAAGGGTCTGGAAAATGACCCGAGTCTGTGCCAGAATAATCTGCTTCTATACATGTGGTCACAGCGGGGCTTTTGGCTTATAGGCCAGCCGCCTTACGACAAGATGTTACCAAAAGCGAGCTTTGATGATAGGATGAAAATGAATTTGACTCAATTTAAGTCAGACAAGACACTTGTGAGTGTCCAAAAATTGTTGGATGATTCCAATAAAAGTACTTTTATTTTTGGATACCAATAAAGGTAATTTATTGCTATTCTATTGTATTGTTTTTGTTTTTTTTATCATTGCTTATTTAAAAAAAACTAAAACTGTCCAACGAATGTGCTTATGAATAGTAACCCCACTACTGCAAAAAAAGAAAAAAACTAAATTACAATCGGTGTGCTATTATCCACCATTACCATTTTCCACTACCATTTACTGTTTGTCCAAAGTCTTGGATAGAGCAGCGTTTTGGCAATTCCAGAAACAGCTGCACTGACACTGGAAATTTCAGGTTGGCTCAAGCAAAAGTCTTCTGTAATAATCCTTCTCAAACTGCCCGCTGTCTATCTGGACTAGAGATCACCGGCACTGCTCTGGAATGGTTTGAAACTTGAAACGGATCTCTTGTAGAGTTATGACTGTAGAGTCTGACCCAATGCACTGGTGTTCCTCAAGGTTCAGTACTTGGGCTCCTGCTCGTCTACTTTTAGTTAAAGCTAATTAACAACCATGAATTATCTTACCACCGCTACGCAGATGTTCAGTGTCTCTAGCCGCATCTCTTATTGTCTCAGGAACATTTCAAATTGGATTTCAGAACACCACCTCCAACTAATCTTAGACAAGACAAGATCTCTTGATGATTCCTGCTCACCCAACTCTTCAGCTTGGCTCAACCACTTTAACACCACCGGGTCGGAACCTTGGAATTGTTTGATGATCAACTTACTTTCTCTATACAAATGTATGTGAATTCAGAATGCTGTAGCCTGACTGGTCTTCAATCAATTGAATTAGATGCATGTTACTCCACTGCCCATCTCCTTACGTTGTCTACCAGTTGCTGCTTGGAACAAGTTCAAGTTCTCTTATTTGTACTTTTGCATCGAACCTCAACTCTCTAGTACAGGTATATCATAAATAAATGAATGCTGCTTAGTAGTTCCTAGTCATAAAAATGTCTTTCGAGAACGTTTTATTGGGAATTTGCTCTTTAGTGGACCAACTTTAACACAACCCCATCTTTAACACAGATCTTTTCTACCTTCTACCACTGAAGGCTGAGCTCTTTCATCAACTCCTTGTCCTAATCGTTTTCTTTTTGTATTGGTTGATATAACTTTGTGTAAAGCATGTCATGTTTTCTTTTACAAGTAGTTGCTTCTAATGCTCCTCAATCAGTAGGCGCTTTGAATAAATTATGCCATATGACTGTAAAGAGGATAAATAGTGCCAAATGACTCCACATATAACTCTTGCGAAGCGTTCCTCTTCTGAGTTTTCTGTGACTCAGACCCACATTATACTGTAGATGAGTCCAGCTTTATGAATGAATTACAGAAAAACAAACAAAAAAACCCCACAATTTTTCTGACATATCTACAGTGATCACTATGATCTGCTCCTCAAAACTTCTCACAGTTCCAGTCTCAGAGGTCTTAAAGCGTCATCACCAGACAGACAATCACAGAATAGGATTCCAACACTTCAGTGAGTATTACTCAAGTTAGAGGGAAAAAAACAAAAAAACATTTTTTTTTCTCAAGAGTGTGGAGTCTATTTCCCTGAAGCTTGCACGGAGCTGGTTTTCACAGGCTATCAAGAGTCGAGTGTTGCCCTCTGCTCTTCCTGACAATCAGAAGACTGGAGGCGGAGAGAGAAGAAGCCCCTTGTGTTTCCCTCTTTAACGTGGAGTCAAAAACATGCAGTCCTGACAGAATCATCTCGTTCTTTTGTGTCCGGATCTTTTTACATTCCAGGAATTGGATCCCCTTATTTGAAACTAATAAACCAGTAGAAAGATACTCCAGAAATGAAACAAGGTTACAAACAAACATACACACTAGGTGTGTGACCACACACTTCTCTCACGAGACGAGACACTGAGTTCACAAGAACAAAACGTGATTTACAGTTTTTTTTTTTTAACTACAATATATGGAGAGCAAAAGTATTTCATTTAACTAACTCTTTTGAAACTAAACTTTCTATTTTCATTAATTGCATGCTATAATTTGACAGGCAAATCATTCCACAAAAAAATAACAATTACTGACAAATAAAAAAAAATGTCCACACATTTTCTGTTTAGACAAGTCTTCCAGTAACTTGCAAAGAATAGTAGAATCATTTAGGCTTCAAGTTTACCTCAACATCAATGTACTTCATTATGATTAAATTCACTGTGTTTATTTTAGCTCATAAAACCCCAAGTCTTGTATTACAAGTTGCACTGCAGAACATAACATGGCATAACACAAAATGTACAAAAAAACTATATTTATTGAAAGTGTCCAGTCAGAGGACTGAAGGACATGAGGTTCTTTCCCTTCATGTCGCTGGTCCACATCATCTGAACGAGTTTTACCAGAGTTTAAATCAGCTTGTTTCCTCTCATATAGCACTACTTCTCTCGTCTACTTCAACTCGAGCTACAGTACTCATGCCTGCACAAAATTCTCGTGAGATTGCGAGATCTGAGATGCATCTCGCGAGAAGCAACGAATATCGTGGACTTCATTAAACACTCACCTGTCACAATTTCATCTGCATTTAGGTCTTGATCTGCTCTCCTCTCGTGACCATAACTAATGGGGAATTCGCAATTTCTACTACACACCACAGTTGTACCTCAGTTGCACATGACACACAGCGTGAGAAAGCCCCCACAACACTGACATTTTGGAATAAGCCCCAATTTTAGCAAGAGAAATCATAGGAAATCGCACAAGGCCTTCCCTCATGCCGATATCTCACTTCAACGTTTTTTTTTCTTCCAAATACATTACCTAACTTTTCAATCAGCAGTCCAACGTAGTAGTCCAGGACCTTGTCAGTATTCTCTCTGGGAAATGTAAAACTGGCCTTGCTGTTTCTTTTTTTTTTTAAAGAGCAAAGTTTCATCTCTGGACAAGTAAGTTAAGCTTTCCAATTTGCTGACACTTAGACTTGAACGAAACCAACTTTAAGAGACCTTTTTCAGCAGCTTCATCTTCCAGACAGTGAAATGGCAGATTTGAAACCTTTGTGATCATTTAAAATCCTTTACCAGAACTCAGAAGCTGCTATAAATTTCTTTGAAGGCCTCAGACAGCTCTTTTGCTCTCAGCATGGTGCTCACGCTCAATTCAACTACAGCACAACTACCTAAATGTCTAGATAGATAGAGCAAGACTCGTTTATAATGTTGAGCGACAATCTACTAATAATGTGCATGTGGTGCCAAATAGTAGTGTGTGTCTAACGCGCACACACACGCACACTTTCAATGTCAACAATGAATTTCTGTTCAACGTTGGAGAAGTGAAATGTGCACTGTATGAAATTGTATTGTATTGAAGATGAAATACGGTGGTTCACGTTTCCATGGAGATTGTGGATGCTCTGTGTTCGAGGACATTTTTCCGTCGCATACGAAGTAAAATATTGCATGGCTTGCTAGGAACGAGAAGATGAAAAACTGCATTGAATCTTCAGTGTTTTCATCCAATTCCTCCTTTTGTTTTAGAGCTAAAGATTTTGTTCACTTTTCAGAACGGGAAGAGTTATCGATTGACTGTTTGAAATCAATGCACATATCTGATTCACTTTGACACTTTTGTTGATCTTGATATTTGCGGCCCGAATTATTAATTTACATTTGCTAAAAAAATTCCGAGAAAACGTAAAATGCCAAACACCAAACATGAAAATAAAGCCAGATGAACCAAACATTGTACATGATCTGCCAAAAATCTGCTTTTGCTCAATATAGAGCGCACACACACACGCACACACACACGCATAGTAATTTCTCCTAATTAGAACCTGAAAAGACTGTCTGGTCTGAAACCGCTTGTGCTCTACAGGAAATACAATAGTATGGGACATTTCTCACTTTCCCAAACATTGCAAATTTATCCGTGGCAGATCCTTAATGAAACCCACCATAGTGACATCCTCAGCCCCCGTGAGTGTCAAAACTGTGCTAACAAAATGTCCAGGTTTGCTACTTTAAGCCAAAAAGTCTTGATTAAAAATGATCGAAGATGTCACCTCACAAGCGGATGCTGGAAAGAACCCTCACAGACCCTACACCTTGTTACCACCTTGTTATCACCTCACAGCGGCCACAGCCTCCAGATCTTCCCCTGGTCCGGCTGCTGAGTGCTGGAGCCAGACCGGGTTTGCAGCAGATGGATCTGTGTGTGTCTGTGTGTGTGTGTGTGTGTGTGTGTGTGTGTTCATCTTTGCATGATGTTCATTATCCATTATTAGGAACATCCATCTTTGGCATCGGTGTGGCCAGCAGTTATTCTCTCGGATGCAGAGGATCTTCTCGCCTCATTTCCATTTGGGTCAGGCCATGAGTAGATGCAGATGCTCATTTTGTGGCCATGCTCTCGCATGCTGCAGATGACATTAAAGTAGAGCGGGTCACACTGCCCAGGCCAGGTCGATTGCGACTGGATGATTGGTTTCTGGGACAGCAGCCCAATGTAAAGCCTGGCCAGACCCAATGCCTTAATTCCAAGAGGTACATGACGACCTGCCATGGCCTGTTTTTCCACCTTGTTGGGGGTTGCACCTGGGGCTATCAGGCCATTTTGACAGTGAAACAGATGATAAGGACAGCCTGTTTCTTAGAGGAATCATGCCAAGCTCTGATCCAAACCTTGTAATGTCATCTTAAAACACCCACAGTTATTGGACAAGCCCGTACTTTGTTTGCCTTGATGCAATTTAACAGATTAGAGTGGTACCTCTATCTACAAATGTCTCAACTAACAAAAGTTTCACTTTACAAAGGGCATCGTTAAGAACATTGTCTCTCATTACAAAATTATTCCATTCTGTTACATGATAAATGTTGTAGCAACAAGATTAAGCAAGTTTTTTTCTCACCACTAGCACTTTTTTCCACTGGCAACCTCAACAGTGTTGCCAGATAGAGCCACTATTTTTCAGCACAAAAGTTGTTGAAAAACCGCCTGACCCCACAGGAAACCATCCAATCTGGCAACACCACACACAGACAAAGGCGGAGTGAGATTTTCAATATGGCCACTAAGGACCACATCGGAATTGTGGGGTATTCAGGGGGCATGTGGGGTTCAGTGTCTTGCCCAAGGACACTTAGTTGGAGAACCAGCCGTATGGGAATTCAAACCTTAAACCTCTCTGATATGAGTCCAAGTCCCCTACCACTGGACCACAACTCCCAAAAGTTGGTGCATGCCACTTTGGCTTAAACTGATAAAAGAGGTAAAAGGCTAACAACTTCTTGTCACTAACCTCGATCCCCTGTACTGGCTGCAGCCAAACCAATTCAGTCAACTTCCATGCAGAAGGATAATTTTCAGAGTTTTTGTCTTCTATGCTTACAACAATCCAGTCCTAGAAAAGGTTGCCAGCCATAGTTCTAAGCAACCATCAGTCTCACCAGTTCCCTATCTTCTCACCAGTTTACTCCACATGAGACTACTCCAACATTGGATTACAGACCAAGCTCCTGATCGCCTAACATACCTCCCCATCAAACCCGAACTTCCTACAAGTGTTGCGGTATTTATCGATTTTTCGAAGCAGTCTGTAAAGTCCATGCAGTGTCCAGATACTTATGAAGCTATTGATGGCAGATGAACGCTCTCAACCTGCATAGAGTTCCCGTCACCCTGAAGTGTGTCACGCCGTGTCTTAAGAGCAAGCATGATTTGCTCAGATTAGACAATTTGGCAACAAGAAGCATCAATTGCCACAGCTGGTTTTAAAGCCATTGGGATCTCAGGTCTCTGAAGGCGGTCAACCTCCTAGAAGTTCTGAAGACTAAACACCCTAGAAGTTTCTGTACTCTAATGCTGTCTTGAGACAGGTACCAATCAACTGGGACTTCACCCAGACAAGGAGATAAGGGACTACCTTTGGTTAGACACCAAAAGATCTCATTGTCCACCAAAAGTTATTCCATTGTTTACTCTAGGACACTAGGTGAGACACAAGGTCTTCTTGGTAGCAGCATACTAAGATATGTAGTGATGCTTAGTTATGATACTATTGGACTTGGGAATGTTGTCCATAAATAAACTGTGCCAAGAAAGACACTTTCGATGAACTGATGAGGGAATTTCACCAAATGTTGAGCAAAGTAAAGGATCAGCAAGCTTGGACACAAGACACTGATAAAATACAAAAAATAGCTTCATAACTTTTTGTAATTCTGTCTGGCGGATGTAAAGGAATATAAAGAATAAAAATATATAAAGAATCAACTTTGTAAAATTTCAACAATGACATGCATTTTAGAACGATAGTTACAAGTATTGATTATACGCAAAATAAATATGTTGCGCCAAATATTTGAACATTTATCCAAATAAGATGAGAAAAGTTCACAGAAACAGCTGCAATTACTTATACTAATGATTGATTGAAGCGTAGATGAATGGATTGATAGATAGAAGGATGGGAAGCTCGTTCTCTCTCTCTCTCTGTCTCTCTCTCTCTCTCTCTCTCTCTCTCTCTCTCTCTCTCTCTCTCTCTCTCTCTCTCTCTCTCCCTCCCTCTAAATAGATGTGAAACTCAGTTCAGCAATTTTCAGGAAGCGAGGTGGTACGTGTGTATGTTAATTTGCCAAGGCAATTAACACTTTACACCCAGAGGACATTTAACTTTCTGGGCGTATTAATTATGCACTTTGTACATACTAAAATATCCTCTTATCCTTAAGAAAATGTACTAATTAGGCCCAAAATACAGCAGAAAGTTGTTGTTGTAGCAGAAACGTTGAACAGAAAATATTTGAAAGTAAGCCAAGAGTGTCGTCACTCCAGGCTGAAAGGCTTCTTCATTCTCCATCACATTTCCCCTCAGTTTTCTCCCGAAACACATGAATATGATGTAACGCCACCACATTCAATATTCAGGAGGTTCAGGCGCACACACGGTGTTTTAAAGCTAAAGTTCCCGCTTGGAAAGTCACAGATGATCTCAAGATGTGCTCAACCTCACCTCATTCGTCTCCTAAACAGACTCATTCCACAAATCAAGCAATTACATGACACCTATTACTGCCGCGCTTCAATGTATTTCCATCAAACAAAGACGAAAGACAAAGCTGGATGTGAAACACAACACCCGAGGGAAGATTCCTGGTTACTATTCTCTTTCATTTCTTCCTTTTTCTCATCTTCTGACTCTCGACGTCAAGGCATTTTTTCCCTTTCTCGCTTGTTTTCAACACACAATCTGCACCAGAGCAACTCGTTCTTCGACATTTCACTACAGCTTAAGGCTCTTTGACAAACACGGAGCAGTGTAAGCGAGGGCCGATGAATCTGTATCCAGCTTGTGATGTGTGAAGATGAGGAGGAGAGATCTCTTGGTTTGTTGGAATTGGAAGATGATTCCGGATGATGAGGACACTCGTGTGACCGTCATTCAGTTACGGTGAATCATTTCAACGTGTAATTTCGTCTGTAACTGTCTCAAGTTTTTGGGATGATGTAATGCGCAGGACATATTTTGAAACAGTTTGAAACTCTTGATGAAGTTTAAACAGCCGGTTGTGTTGTGAAGAAGTCGTTTTTGATTTTCAAGACCTGTGAGGACGATGTGTGAGTGTGTGTGTGTGGCTCTATGGTCACTTATGGGGACCTTTGTCAGGACCCCACAACTTAGAAAGCTTGTTTGAGGGTCATTTTAGAACTCAATTGAATTTTAATTAGTGTCCAACCCCACTTCGACCCCCAAATTTCACCAAACTGAAAACACACAAACACACACACTTTTACATTGAACTTTTATCAGTTTGTGTGTGTGAGTGTATGTACAGATGCATAAACAATCAGGTACATTTCCTTTATTCTATGCATAATATGTACATCTTATTTAATCATATGTGTGTGTGTGTGTGTGTGTGTGTGTGTGTGTGTGTGTGTGTGTGTGTGTGTACAGGAATTTATATCAAAGTAGAGCTCAGAATACTACATTTATGATGTAAAGTGTGACCATATGGTCACTTATGGGAACCTTTGTCAGGACCCCACATCTTTGAAGGCTTGATTGAGGTTCAAGATGCAATTTTAGGACACAATTGAATTTTGATTATTGTCAAACCTCACTTCAACCCTTACTTTTCACCAAACGGAAAAAACACACACACACACACACAATCATGTACATATGCTTATTTTTAATGTATAATATATGTAAGATACAAGACATCTTGTGTAATCATATGTATGTGTGTGTCTCAGTTTGTAACTGTTTATGAATATAGTAACTTAAAATCTCCATTTATTAAAAAAAAAACAATGCTTGTTAACTCCACAGATGCCGTGGCCTTTGAGTCGAGTGCAGATGGCAAAAGTGTGTTTTTCACACAAGAGTGATGCATCCGCAAAGTTCTTTTACATTCTGTTGACATT
Organism: Paedocypris sp. Pulau Singkep; assembly: GCA_017309775.1. NCBI lineage: Eukaryota > Metazoa > Chordata > Actinopteri > Cypriniformes > Paedocypris > Paedocypris sp. Pulau Singkep. The sequence goes on from MU204446.1 coordinate 1,537,537, forward strand.
GACAAATTCCACCTGCATTCAGGTCTTGAGACCATTGTTCTGGTCTCCTCTCAAACATCCACGCAGACAGAAGTAGGTTGAAACTCCTTATGGGATTTTGAACATCCACTAATGGAGGATGAGAGAGGGATCCATGAGCTTTCCAGGGATGAGCGCTGAACATAGACGATCTGTTTACAATTCAAGTCATTCCAGCCTTCACCACCGGGGCAGAAGCGGTTACTTCTTATTTAATGTAAGTCATCTGCTGGGGTCAAAGGTCAGGTTTATTTACCTGGTGTTGTTTACTCTCGGGCGACGCTGGACATAGTCTCAGTCTGGGATTGGGTCAAAGGTGCATCTTCACACCACCGGCCCTCTTTGTCCTCCATGGTGGTTCTGTCACTCACACACACTGCAAATAAAGAAGACTGAGTCCATCCAACAACACAGAGAGGAGTGGAAATAATTCAGTTTGTTTTAGGAAAAGAAGAGCTAAAACATTTCTTTTGATTCTTGGAAAATGTTCACAGAGCTGTGAGATCCATCTGTCTATCTATCTATCTACCTATCTATCTACCTATCTATCTATCTATCTATCTATCTATCTATCTATCTATCTATCTATCTATCTATCTATCTATCTATCTATCTATCTATCTATCTATTTGCCTGTCTTTCTAGTTGTCTATCTATCTATCTATCTATCTATCTATCTATCTATCTATCTATCTATCTATCTATCTATCTATCTATCTATCTATCTCAATTTTTTGTGTGTTTTTCCTCAATACATCCATCCATCCATCTATAAATGTCTCTTTGTTGAGACAAATTAAGGTATTCTTCTTATTCTTCCTCTATCTATCTATCTATCTATCTATCTATCTATCTATCTATCTATCTATCTATCTATCTATCTATCTATCTATCTATCTATCTATCTATCTATCTATCTATCTATCTATCTATCTATCTATCTATCTATCTATCTATCTATCTATCTATCTGTCCATCCATTCATCACACATTGATATTTTGTTGTTTTATATTGTCGTACCTGTCACGCATGTTACTTGAGAAATAAAAGGACAAATTTGCGAGACGTTGCTTCTTTAAATACAAAGTAAACAAACTATTGTTGCAGCGTGGGAAAAAAACCCGGTACAGATGCAAACTCCAAATGCAACAATTTAACAGAGAAACACTTATAATCGGCAACACTGCAAGTGGCAAACTCAAACAAATAAACCGCTGCTAAACCAACTCACGAACTCATCTTGTGAAAAAGACTCGGGAACCAATCATAACTAACACAACACTAACATACATCCATACAGACAAAGAATTAGCAACTAAAGCAAATGTTGCGTGCGTATGTTAATGCATATAATGGGTTGTAGCTTCAATTCTGTTGAAACTATGGTGGAAGAGAGAAAAAAAATGACTATAATGGAAAAAAAAAATTAATCAATTGTGATTCATATTTGAATAACTCTAGAAACCAGTTTTAGCCACGGCAAAATAAAAATACAACTAAATTAATACAATTGACTGACGTGTCCAAAAGCTCCACCTCATACATTTCTCCTTAACTCTCCATGACAGACAGTTTTCCTTTACAATTGAGTGGAGGTGTAATAAAGGCAAGAGTCTGTCCTGCTGACACAAGCTGCCACTGCAGAGACACACTGAGATCGTCTGTTCAGCCGCTGTCGGGAGCCTGAAAAGAAACACACTCGCTTTTCAGCTGAACCTGGTGCGGCCTTTAACATGTCACCGCTCACAAATAGTCACGTGGAATAATCGGGACAGAGTTGAATTTCTGTTAGTCTTTTTAATGCACTATGGACTTCAGTATGATGGCATGCTCAGAAGCCAGAAATGATTCTAATTTATAAGCAGTTTATAAGATAATCAAACAAATTATTGAATTGCTTTTTTGTTGATCACATGTGTATTAGACGTGGTACAACATGTAGTGAAATGTGTTTGGATCGTTCCAGGATGAGGAAATACAATAGAATGTGCAAAAGGGAAATACAATAAAAAGCTAAACAATAGAATTACAATTAAAAACAGAAGATATACGAACAAAATATGAAATATTTAATACAAAATTCCCAAGATAAAGAAACAATCAAATACAAAAAGTGAGTAAACTACAAAAAAAAGAAACTCAGTGATCCAGAAAAGTGTTTTACATGTTTTTACATCTTCTCATGTCAAACCAAGCCCTGGTTTTCTTTTGGAATTAACACATTTTTGCACTTTACACTGAGGAGTTGTATTACGTAGCATTATTAATTGGGTTTTCTCCGCTATTGGATAGATTCGAATTTTGGATGCAACTAAAAAAAATTATATTACGTTTTTAAAGTGTACAATTTTAACTCTATTTCAGAACTGATGGTTATTGTTTCACTTTGAAACTTCTCCTGCTGGTCTTAGTTAGTGTAATCTACATATTTTTTTTAAATGGTTCAGTTGACATATTTGTAACACCCGGTAATGTTCGGATCAATTTGACCTTTCAGACAAAATGGAAGATAAAAAGATCAAAAATGAATTTGTCGTGACAACAATGAGACATAATACTGTATATCACTGTCTCACACTCACTTCTCTCTCTCTCTCTCACACACACACACACACACACACACACACACACACACACACACAGCATCTTTGTAATATAAACATGTAGCCCAGTGTTTCATATTCATGAACTGAATCATTCTATTTTTTACATGATGGATACATCAAATAAGCCAAGCAGGAGAAGTTTCCAAGTTAAAAAATACTTTTAACAATTTTTTAAATAATTTTTGAAAACTGGTCAATGTGACCCGAACATAATAGGAGGGTCAAACAGCTGCCAAACTTGCCAAATGTAAAAAAAAAAAAAAAATTACGTTAATAAAACATACTCAATATTACCAGTCAGTGAACACATGTGAAATATTTACGAAATTGTCACTTTTCTTAGGAAAGAGGAGCAGCAGGAGGTGACAGGGATGAAAGAGAAATCCAGCGGAGCTCCTCCGACACGAGTCTCCATCCCTTCTTAATTACATTGTGCAATACAACGTGAAAAGGTGTCAGAGAGCCAGAGGAGCAGATCTGTCCTAATGAATGAAAACAGATGGACTGGACTGAGAGTCGACGTCACGACGTCTCTCAACGCCAAGAGATTCAAGGCGGCGTGGAGAACGAGCCAGAACTGAGAGAGTGCGTACACTTCATGAGAATAAGAATGAGGAGGAACAGAGAGAAAATGAAATGAGCAGGAAAATAAGAAGAGAGGGAAAGAGAGAGAAAGAGAGAGAGAGAGTATATTAAGTCCCATGGGGTTATCCCAACAGAATAAGAAAGCAATGCCAGATCTTGAAGCCTCCAGGCGAGAGAACACGGACGGAGGGAGACAATGTGATGAAGGTGATGGAGTGGATGAAGGACTTGGGGCGGCGAGAGTCGGAGACGGAGAGAAGAAAAGCAGTCGTAGAGAAGAAGGGAGGAGTGGAAGCGACAGAGATGTGAATTAGCTGTAGTTGGGTGACTGCAGGGATTAGGACACCCAGAGAATCCCAGCCGCTGTTTGGATGAGGATATCGTGTTTTGACAGCATGATCCTCCGTGGCCCACCACCTCAAACAAACTCACACAAATGGCAGTGCTATTGATTTTCGAGGATTTGCCTGTGTAGATACGCTCGGCTTGAGTCGCCTTTTTTAACATACAAGTTGTATTTGTGTATATCCTGACAAGATTGGGGATTTTACCCCTGCAATGCCTGATGCCTTTCACTAGCTAAGTCACACATTTTGCCAAGTCAAGCAGGTTTTTTTTTTCACTCATTCTAATTCTACAAAAGGTACATTCTTAAACATAAAACTTGTGGTTATTTTGAACAAAATACCGAATTTATGCGAATATAAGCACCTCTCGAATATGTTTTTTTTTTTTTTTTTAATTAACGTTTATGGTTAAATTACGTTATTTTTGCCAAAGATATATTTTTTTTTATTTAACAAACCAAAGTTGTTACTCGTATCCTTTTGATATCGTTTTATTTGAATAATAGATAACAAAAAGTCAACTCTAGTGGTCAAAACTTCATTTCCCAAGATCCTTTGCACTAGTCTTTACATGCGCAAAGCAACTGCGAGAGGCCCGTCATTCTCTCTCAGTGTTTATCTGACGCTGTGAAGAGAATTGACGCAAAGGATTATCATATCCTGTTTAGCAGACCAAGCGTTTTGATTGTGTATGTTCCTTGGATCTTTTTTTACTTCTTGCCCGTGTTCTTCATTTTTGACTGTTTTGACTCTTTCTGTGATTACACATTGGACTTGTTTGTTAGCGCTAAGCTAAGCTAATGTTTCTTTATTTATGTTATTGAGCCAATAAAAGCTTATACCGTATGCACGTCTGCCTACGGACCATTGTGTAGCATTGCATAGACGCACACGCGCAGCACTGCATAAAGACGATGTGTTTCTGTTTATTTGTGATTGTTCATGACTTGAAATACAGAAAAATGTGAGCTTATATTTACGCGCATATTTGAAATCTGCGATTATAAACACACCCCAAGTTTTTGAACGTCGAACATTTGAAAAAAAAAATGCTTCTATTTGCGTAAATACAGTAATAATAACTACTCCAACACCTCTTGCGGGGGTTTCAAGGTATGGTGCCTTGGACTCTTTAATAGTTGCCATCTGTTCCCAGTTTGGCCAGAGCAGGAGTTTGGTTCACGTTCTCGACAATAGTCAGACCTTTATTTTCAGCCCAAGCTTGACTTCAACAAGACTGACCTTTTTCCAGCTGTCCAGTTCGCTATTTTTATGAACAGGAAACGTTGGTGCACAACAGGGACAGCGATGGTCTGGTTTGGGACCAACAACATTCGGTCGATGCTCTTTGTCTTCAGGACCTTCAGAAGGCCAGTTTGGAGATTGGTGTGAAAAGGCTGAGAGGAAAATCAGAACACCAAGTTTGAGGCCATGGTTCAGATTGTAAGATCCTGCATCATGTGTATACATGCATTTATGGTCATTTACAGGACGAGGAAACAAAGGAATATGGTCCAGATCAGGGCAGGGCTTCGACCAGAGACCTCTTTACTGATCAGTCTGATTAGTGAGACACTGACCTTCTAAATCAGAAGGTTGGTTTTATAACTTAGTCACATAACTCACTAAATCACTCTTATCAGATCACATTCTACATCAAAGAACAAATACAGGGAAACTAGAGCCAGCCCCACACCCGAAGAAGCAGTCAACATTCAACACTGGCAAAAGGAATTGTGAAATTAAATTAAATGTCAATCCAACAAATCATAACTCTAACAGTAACCCATTGGTCATCCAAGAGAAACCTAAAGTAGAGCCGCTTATTCTCACTGAGAGGTAAGCTGAGGTATCTTGGGCACGTTTTTTCAGTCTCTGTTCAGACGCCGGAATGTTCCCAGAGGAGGTGTTCTACACGTATTCTACTGGGAAAAGACTAACCCAGAAGAGATGGAAGAAAATGACAAGAACAGAGGGAGCTTTGAACTTCCCTGATCAGTGATCAGTTCTCCCTATGTGCTATGGTGTGCTATGTATGAGAGGAAGAGACTGGATGGAAGGAAGGAAAGAAAGAAAGGATGGATGGACTGCCTTACAGCAAACAACGTGGGAAAGGGAGAATCGGGATAGGCATAATAAATAAATGTGAGTTCTGGACTGAAGTCAAGACTCCTGATACTGAGACTCCATAGATTCTTTCCTCTGCTTCATTTGTTCAGCTCATTAAATATTGAGCAAGTGGCAGATTTGTGTGATTGCCAATAAAATGGCTCCCTTACACTGAGAAACAACCTGAAGCATGGAAAAAAACTGCAGACACACACACACACACTCCCACAAACGCAAGAATGCAATAACATCAATTGCTCTATAATAAGACTTGAGATATTTATTGCCTCACGACTGTATTTTCACATTTATTACGGTATGTATGCAGCACAAATAACCTCCTTTTTCATCTCCTGAAGAGAAAAGCAATTGACGTGTTTACAAGCGAAAGAATAGCACCACACAACCTGCATTATTAATCAATGCAACCGGGAGGAGGCTGCGGAAAACCCGGCGAGAGCGTGTGAAATAGCATCACATGAAATCACACGGCACGCGATTATTCTTTAAGCATCACCGACAGATGCTTCATTAAAACTTGCAGCTTTATTTGCGACTGGCAAATGCACTGTTTTAAGTTAACGACTCTCCTGTCAGAGACACACAGCCTCTTTGGCTTGAGACGAGATGTTAAAGTGTTAATAGATTAGTTCTGACGTGAGAGACGAGTCAGTCTGTATCTGATCAGACCTGTGACTTTAAAGCACTGAGATTCCCCCCTAGGAGCAACAAACCCCCTGTGAAGGACACGGAAAGACACTTTTTCTCCTCATCCCGCTGGCTGCGGTCACTCTTTCTCTTGCTAAGCAGAAAGACGACCCCTGGGTGCACACCAACCTCCCACTCCAGTCATCTTGAAGGATTGTCATTCCACAGAAACACAATCACACCCGAATGTGTTTAAGGCATTAAAGGACATGGCCACAGATAACTCTTCTAGACGTAGCTACTGGTTATGGTTGGTGCCAATCACGAGGTATGAAGGTGGGATAGGGTAAGACCTTTACCCCGGGTGGTCAGCCTGACAAATATTACCGTATTTATAATAAAGAAAAAATGGTATTTTACAGAGAAAATTAACGTGATTTAGCCAGAAACAAAACAATTTTTGAGGGTGCTTACACATTCGCGTAAATACGGTATTTGCCACAAATAGTATTTTATTCTCTCTGGGTTGCATACATTACATTTCTAAGCTTTCCCAGTTCGATTTCCAGGGAAAAACGGTAAGTAAAATTTAAATTGTTAAAAAAATACCTAAACTAAAACTTAAAAGTAAAGTAAAAAATCTATAGTCTGATGGTCTCCCCACTCTGTGATTGGTCCATAAACATTAGATTGGTGACTAATTCATTGATGCTTCCCAGAGTTTCTGGGATTGGCGTCAGCTCCCCGTGACCCAGAAATAAAAAAGCAGTTGAGATAAAATTATTGGATGAATGGATTCACTCACTGGCTCACTCACTCACTCAGGCTCTTTGGCATGCATATCTCCAAATAAACCGTCTTCTGCTCCAAGTCTCTGGGATTTAAACACAGTCTAAAGGCAGAGAATGGGTGTAAAAAAGAGAGGGAAAGAAAATGAAAGATGAAAAAGACTGAGAGTGATCAAACATGATACTGCATTGCTCTTTCCTCTGTCACATCTCTTCCCCAAACCGCAATAAACCGGAGGCAGATCTATTGTCAAGTTCAGGCGCTTGTGACAACCGATCACATCCAGGCTCAATTTTCTCTGGATTCCACTGTCTTTTCCAACAGCCTTTTATCTGTGGACATTTCTCCGCTCTGCAGACGTAATGACACTTCAGGCGGTTTCCTCAGCACTTCAGTGTAATGCAGCTCAGTCTTTCTGACCCCTACAGTCGCTCGCCCACAGCAACGACCTCAACACCAAAGCTTGACATTTACATTACATGAGATCTGTCATTTTTACAAGCACTACTTACACATGCTCACTTGTACACACATGGTGCTGGCACACACACACACACACACACACACACACACACACACACACACACACACACACTTTACAATGGATATATGAACGAATAGAAACAAAAACAGTACACTATTTGTTTTAAGGATGGAAATAGGTGCCTGTGAATTTATAATTGATTTAGACTTTTGTCCCGTTGTAGGTACCAAAATGGACTAATGATGACCAACTTCTGGACAACTTTCAACCTACCAAATGTAGGAACCAAAGGTAGTAGACTGGGGTACTAGGACACCCAGGGGTGCAGGAGACCACTAAAGATCTCTGAAGGTTATATGAGGAACTATACCTCAAACTAATCCACACCGATGATGCACTCGAGAGAGAGTTTGAGACTAAAGTTCTTGGATAGGTCTCTAGATGATCTACTGCGCCTAATGAATGGAAAGCTTGATCCACAGCACATGAAGGTGCTTGATTGGGTAACCTACTATCCATTGTTCTTGAGTATTCTGTTGTTAATGGTTGTTAATGGTTTGAGACACTGTTGAGTAACATTCCCACCACCAGGAGGAGCATTGTGATATCGTAATGATGAAGGCGATGCCCTGACACTCTCGAGTAACACCTTCATCGGTTGAACTTCTTAACTTGGTCTGTGCTGAATGAGTTGGTGTTGTTCAGAGTTGGTTGTGTGGAGACTCTTCTGGTCCGATCAGCAGAGAGAGGACATTCGTTCAGCATCTGGACTCATCCTCAAAAACGTATTATTTTAATACTTGGTTATTTTTTTTTCTAGTCACTGTAGTCTTTCTGCCTGCTCACAGGCAACATTCAGTGGTGTAAAGTAATTTGCACGTCGTTACTATACTTGAGTATTTTCTTGGCTACTTTGTACTTGTACTAAGTAGAAGCTAAAATAGAAGCAAAAATAGCAAAAAACTAAAATAGAAGCAACTTTTCCTCTCTACTTGGCTACATTTGTGATTTAGTATCTGTACTCTTTACTCCACTACATTAGAATGGACACTTACCGATACTTGTACTACATTGTGATTGTGCGTCTTTTTCAACCGCCATTAATTTCTTGTGCGGACGAGGTGACATCGCCATCTGCAGGATGCTGAATGTACTGGATGCTATTTATCAGCTAAGTCACGTCATATAGTGAATGGATAAATACCTGGTTTTTAAATAGAGAGATTTGCATATTTTTACCATTTTGTTATGTCATTTATAAACATCGAGGTGTTCAGGTTCATTTCTATATTACAAAGAAAAACTCTCATGAATAAAGATTTTCTTGTTTTTCACATTTTTTGATGTTTTTGAGCCTAAATTCTGTGCTATTAAATAAATTAAATAAAATACTGCTATTTTTTTAAAATTTGATACTTTAGTCGAGTCTTCTTAGAATTGGTGATTTGTAACTTTTATTGGAGTAATTTTTACTTTAAGCCATCCATACCTTTACTCAAGTAAGGTTTCCAGGTACTTTTTACACCTCTGGCTAAACTCTGAACTTAGTTTATTTAGTTTACTGTAATTGAGAAGAGTCTGCAACTGTGAATTGTGCATTTCAATATATCTAAACATTTGAACGTGAATAATCAAAATAGACAGCTGGAAACATTTTACAAGTAAGTCCATTGTATGTTTTCTTTTCTAACATGCAGTTAAAACTGTCAATTGAAATGTGCGAGGGCCACAACAGGTTGGTTAAATGGAACCATCGATGCCAACTGTTTTCAGCAGACAAAGCTGTTCCATGCTGTCATCTACGTCTCGCTCACCAAAGCTCTGGGAAATCTCTCTCTCTGACCCCTGTTTGTCACCGGAGAGTGTTTGAGGGAGAAGTTCACTGTCTCCAGACTGATCAATGTGTCAACTGACTGGTCCACTTACGTTACTATTCCCATTGTGGATTGATTGTTAGACAGAGCAAAGCTTCGTGCGTTTAGAATTTTTTTTTTAATGAATGTGTCAGGATCAGTTAACTATCTATTTTCATAAGCTCTTTTATAGTACTGGGAGCTACAGTAGAACTCCAACCAATCACAGAGCAGGACACACAGAGACCTTCAAATGTGTCTGTTGACCTTCAAAATCAATCAATCAATCTATCTATCAATCTATCTATCTATCTATCTATCTATCTATCTATCTATCTATCTATCTATCTATCTATCTATCTATCTATCTATCTATCTATCTATCTATCTATCTATCTATCTATCTATCTATCTATCTACCCATCCATCTATCCATCCATCAATTTATCTATCTATCATCCATTCCATCCATCTATCTATCTATAAATTTCTCTTTGTTGAGACAAATTAAGGTATTCTTCTTCTTCTT